>QKWP01002038.1:23153-40635 GCA_003550325.1 Gigaspora rosea | reverse complement strand
AAAAAAAAAAAAAAAAAAAAAAAACTTTCCCTTTATTTTTCTCTCTCTCTCTTTCTCTCTTCTTCTCTTTCTCTCTTTTTCTCTCTCCCTCTCATGACCCGGGCTAAATGTCTAACCCGTCGGGTCACTATTATCTGACCCGGGTCAGAACACTAATCTTAACTTTTAAGTATAGACTATATTTTCAAACATGTATTTAACATTTTATAAATAAAATGCATTTGAATTTATTAACGTTAAACGAATTTGAATCTGCGAATTAATGTTTTAAACCAATTTTGGTTTAAAGATTATCTATAATCATGTGAAACGTCTATTCTTATATAATCATAACCGGGTTAACCGGGTTAACCGGGTCAGCCGGATTATTTGAGATTAACCGGGTAGTTACCCGAGTAAGAGTTTAATAAGCGGACGGGTTACCCGGAATTAAATTTTAAACCGGGCCTAATCTCTAGTTCATATACAGTTACACTAGTATTGTTGTTTTGGCGCAGTAAGGTATTAAAATATTATGTTTTGGGCGCCTTTCTATTTATATCTCGGTAGTTGGTTGTTTTGCAATTGTGATAATTGTTGGGCTAACTGTTCTATGTTGATATTGTTTATGTCTAATGGTATTGTAAATGGTGTTTGACTCGTTCCTATTGGTGCTTGTGTTAAGTTACGCTTGTAGGCTAATTTCCTTTTTCTAATTCTTCTAATACAGATTTCTAATAATATGGCTATTATTGATAATGCGGCAGTGATTGTGCTAAGAATTTCTATTGCTAAAGTATTGTTTATATTGTTACTTGGAGCGTCTGTAGGTGTAGCTATTATTGTGATTTTGGCGTTTGTTGGCTTTGTACTTGGATTTTCTTGGGCGTTTGGTATTGTTGGTATTGTAGATGTTGTTTGCGGTATTGGTACTGATATTACTATATCAGCTTGTACTATGGTTCGATTTTTCTGTTGATATTGATATTGTTCTGAGGCTAAAATTACTAATATTATGAATAATATTATTTGATGTATTAAGGCTGTTTTGGTGTTAATTATTGAGAATTGTTTTGGCGAAGTTGGATGCCTTGCTCTGTTCAATTACTGTACTGTATTGTATTGTTTAGAATTTCGGTATTGAAATACTTTGAGTTCTGTTTTTAAATGATTGTGTAGGTGAATAATTATGATTGGTTGAATATGTTTCTTTTTGTTTGTTGGGGGCTTGTTCTTTAATTATGAGTTTTGAGATTCGTCAGTTCAATGGTAGTTGTATGGTATGTGGTTCGTAGATAACCAAGTTTCTCTGGTTTCTTACTTCTTTTTGGATTAAATATAGTCTGAATGGCTTGCTGTTCTTTTTGGTGAATTTATGTTGTAGTGTTAGTTAAATTTCCCAAGGTAGAAGGTGTGATTCATAGGTATCAGTTGGTTATATTTCTTTTAAGTATTTCTTTGCTTTTAATTCTTTATTGTGTTTATCGAATGTTAGTTAATACCTTTGTTTCAATATAGTTCCTTCTTTAAGTTAGTTATTCTCAAAGTTAGTACTCAAGAGTGCGCGCTATTTCACTTTTGATGTTCGTTGAAACTTTAGTCCAGAAAGTTATATAGTTAAATACACTTTATTAACAAGTTTTTCGATAAGAAAAATATGTTTATATTTAATAAACTTTGATTTTATTTATAATTTTTAATATACGATAAATAATATAGTTGAATAATAATAATGTGTAATAATAAATAAGAATATATGCTATATAGTTTAATATCATTTAAGATATTGAGTACGTTGGTGCTAAACTAATATTCAAGGTTCTATATGGTAATAATTTTGTGGTATATATTTCGAATTTTTAATACAGTAATATTATTAACGATAAGGGTAATTTTTTAAAATTGTCGGTTGAATATAATTTTGAATAAATGTGAATACGCAAGAATAACTATCATGTAAAAAAGGTTGGGTTTAAATAATTATTTTCGATTAATAAAATACATCACGTTAATTTCATTTTTCTATCTATTTAATCACGTTAACATATTCATTGTTTACGTGTTATTGTTTTGATTGTTTTATCAATTAGTTACGCCGATTTCTGTACCAGCTAGATTGGTGTTAAGGTTCAATTTTCGAATTTTCCGATGTTCAGTTTTCTTCATGGTTCAATTTGTATGATTTTGGAAGATGATCTTCCGGGTAATTTATATGATACCCTGTACACGCTATTTAATACATTAGCACTTAAGGATGATTCGTTCTTCAGCCTGTGCAGGTTTCTTCAATTTTGTTGAAGGTTAGTGTTAATTATCATTTAGAAATATCTGTCGATCATTTCTACTTTACAATGCGTGCCTTTTGTATACACTCTTCCTTTTAAGGTAAATTCTTCCCAATATGCAGGTATATGTTTATCAAAGATTTCTTCTTTGTAATAATGAATTGTTGGTGTAAATAATTCATGTTGTACTTCTTCGCGTCATCCATTTTCTTGGTGAGGCTTTTTCAGGTTCTTTGTTGGTGAATTTTTCGTATCCTTTTGGATATACATAATATATAAATGTAAAGATTTGCATTCTTTTTTCTATTTGGGTAATATCGTGAATTCCTTTCACAAATATTTGAGTTCCATTTTTATTGATCGAAAGGTATTGATGGTCTAGAATGAGTTGCATTCTTATTTCTTCTGGTGTGTATCTAGTTTCTTCTTCGCATTCTCTTATTGCTGCAGTGAATATTCCTTTGTCTGTTTCTTCGATGCTTCCTCCCATTGTTTCATATTGGTTGGGGTAAATGGTTACATCCAGTCTTTGTGCTGTAAGTATTTGCCATTTTTGGTCTTTTTTGGTAAATGGTATTAATAGAGTATATGATTTGGTGTGAATTTTTGTTAATTTGGGTTCTAGATATTCGTCCCAATATTCTTGTAGTTGGTAAATCTTTTCTTGATTATATCCTTCTTTTTCATGCATTTCGTGTATGAATAGAGTTCTGAACATGTGTTCTAGATTTGGAATTTTATTATCAATTCTGATGTATTGAGGGTGAACTTGTTTGATCATTTTAAGATATCTGTTATAGATTTGAATAAGATAGTCTTTTGGAATATCTTTATCAGTTCCTTTGTTCCCTTCGATTTCTCTTTGTTTAAACCATTTTATCATTTGTTCAATTCCTGGTTCGCAGAATATGGTATAATTTAATTTGTTTGGTAATAAATTGAATGTTGAATGTTCAAGCATTTGTTGTAATTTTGCTATTTCAAATTCATCTTTAATATTTTCTGCTGTGAAGAATTGTGTACTGTATACTGTTCTATCTTCGATGATATAAGTGTTATCAGGAATTTTTTCTTCGAGTTGCAGTCGATGTAATTGTTGATACATCATGTTCCATTCATTGATAATGATTAATTGTAATGCAAAGTTGTATCTTTCTGGGTCTTTATAGAACATTTTTAATAAATCTTTATGTTGTAAAGTGATTTCTTCTCGTAAAATTACGGTTTGTCCTAATTTTTGTAGCCATTCTTTGAGCCAGTGGCATAATGTAGTTTTTCCTACTGCTATTGCTCCATCGATTACTATAAAGTTGAGTTTTAAGGTGTCATGATTTAACATCTCATGTAGATTATCATATCCTTTTTTAATTTGATTTGTTAGAATATTCTTTAATGAGAAGTGTCGATTCTCTTTTAGGTTTTGATTATAATAATATTGGATTTCTTGATCCATATGTTCTTTCCATTTAATATATTGTTCTGGTTGTAGTTCCTGCATCTTTGATGCGGCTATTTTTATGAATAGATTTTCTTCTACACATTGTACTATTGTTGTCGAATTTTTTAAGATTCTGTTCAATGCTGCTTGTGGTCTTATTTCTTCCACAACTTTTTGTATTTCTTGAATATCTTGTCTTTCATTATCAAGATGTTTAAAGTTTGAGAATAAGGTTTGTTCATCTTCTTCGTTAAGATCATTAATCTTTTTCATTATAATTTCATGTTTTAATCCTGGTATTGGTGTATGATTAAAGAGTGGTGACTTTTCAATCTGATTTCTCCAAATTTGGTATCTTTCTAGTTGTTTTGCGGAGGTGGTTTCTCCTTTGTATGTTAATAAGTTTTCTCCAAGGTTTATTCCTAAGTTGTTGCAATTTTTTATAAATTCTTGTGAATAGTTTGTTGATTTTTGGTCATCAATAAATTTGAATCTTTTTTGCCTTTTGTTGAAATAAAAGGGTGGTGGTTTCTTGCTAAACCTTAGTTCTGTGAAGTGTTTAGGTATTTGTAGTTTGCTTTGTTCTTTGGAGTTTATTATTTCATTGTTGTTATCGAATGAGTTTAGTATGGTGAATCCTTCTTCTTCCAATTCTTTTTGTGAAAGATATTGGTCTACATTCTTATCAACTTTTCTAAGTTTGATTAGCTTTTCTTTTAATTCTTTGAACTCTTCATTATTAGGTTCTTTCAGGAGTTTTTCCATTACTTCTTGTTCTTCTAATTTTTGAAATTCATACATTGTTTGTTCATTTTTCCATTTATTAATTATTGCAGTTATTCGTTTTTGAGCGAAATAATTTTGAGCTTTCTTTAAGTCTTTTTGTAATGGTTTTGGGTTTGTTAAAATATATTCTTCATAGAAGATATAATTTTTCCATGGTTCTTGCATGTTTGGTACTTTGATTATTTGCCATGTGTTTATGAATTCGTTTTCTTTCAGAAGTTCTCTTGTTTCTCTAGCTTCATCTTTTATTACTTGGTTTTTATATTCATCAAGTAATTCTTGTTTCATTTTTTGTAATTCTAGGAACTCTTTTTTAAAGGTTTCGATATATTCTTCAAGTTTTGGATGATGCTTTTTGTATTTTTCTAAATACTTTTCAAGTTCTTTTGTTAGTCCTATTTTTTCTTTGGTCATGTAAATTTTATGTATCATCTGTTTCATTTCTAATTTACTATGAGTTTCTGGAATATGATCTTTTGGATCGGGTAGGTCATTTCTCATTTTGTTATACACTTCTAGATACTGTTGGTATGCTTCTTGTTCAAATATTTCAGTCATTTTATATTGATAATTGACTTTCGTTTCTTGGTGAGTTTAGGTATATTTTACTAAGATCTGGATCTGAGTTTTCAATTTCTTGATTATCTTCGAAATCAAATCTATCGTTGTCTTCAGGTGGTGGTAAGGTTCCTGTGACTTCAATGGTTGTCAAGTCCTGTCTGATGTATATAAGCAAATCTTGTATTTGTTGTTGAATGTATTCGAGTATCCTACAATCGTCTGTTTTTCGAATAGCTTTAATAGTTGAGTTTACTCCTTTGAGTAATTGTTTTACTGCTTTAAGGTTTGCTTCTCTGTTTATTACTTCAGTTGGTGGTTGTTCCATCAATTGTTATTTATTAATAGAAATAGTTGTTCTATTTCTGTTTTGTTAAGGTTGTTTTCCTTAATGATGTTGAATATTTGCTGTACTGCTTCTATAACTACAGTGGTGTTCATATAATTATTTCTTTTTTAGTTAGATTTTTTGTTGAGTAAGTCTGGATTGTATTTTTTGATACAATTTCTTTGTTTGTTTTAATTCAGTTTTGGTTATAACAGTATTCTGTTTGTCAGTTAAGTGCCTGTTGAATGACTCTAATTCTAAGTCGTTTGGATGTTCAAATAGTTTTCTGTTGCTTCTTTCAGTAAGCTTCAGAAGTTCTTTTTGTATGTAGCATTGTCCCCTGTTGGTTGAAGGTTAAATTTCAGCCTTATTTATAGTTATGAGCTTAACTATAATTCTTCTTAAATTCTTTTGGAATTTGAGAATTTCTTTGTGTAATTTTCATTATTTCAATGAAATTGTTTGTTCGGATATTTCATTATCAAAATGAAATATTAGTAAAGTGTGTAAGTATTTTGGGTTATACGCATCTTATTTTTGTCGCGTGTCCATGTGATTCCTTATGTCATATGCCTTATCTAAATATAGTAATTTGTTGATATAATTTCTTCACGTTGGTCATGCCCCTATTCCCATGACTAATAATGTTTATATGTCGGCTGTTGCATTCTGGTAGGTGTGAGATAAGTTTACAAAGTATTGACTTATTCGAGCTTTAAGCCTCATTGTGTACCCTAGCCACATTCTAACATTTGTTTATACTTAATAGTGTATTAACGTGTAAATATTATGACTAATTCTTTTTAATGGCGTTGATAAGTATTTTTCCCAATAAGTTGATATTAAGTCTTATGTGCTTCATAAGGCACTGCTTGTAAATATTTTTGTTTTTCTTTGTACTATGCCCCTTCTATCGCATAGTACAGTCGCTTTCTTTCCAGAACAGGTATAATTACTTTTCATTATCCTATTTCTCTAAAGCGTCCTTATTGTAATATTTATATGAATAAAGTATGACTAGTTATAAAATATGAGATAAACTATATATGGTAATATGAAATATTTAAATAATAAGTGATAAATATTAAGTCTTTTGATAAGGGTAATTATCAAGCTTGGCGAGTTTGGTACGGATAAACTTTTGTCAATTTTGTTGACATAATCAGTGGTTAAGTCTACTTTAATTTTCTTGGCTTTTTGGAATTCTGATTCTAGAATTCCTGTACATTCATCGCGTTCTTGGATTCTCTGTTCCAGGGATGATTTACTTCGAATTAGTCGTGGTACAGTTAATAATTCTTGATTTTGTTGAATAACGGTTTCCAATGCTTCTTCCTCATTGGGTAATAGTAATTCTTCAATGTCACTAATTTCTTGTTGTAATTCTAATTCTCTTTGGTGTAGAACACTTCTATCGAAATTAATATATTGGTCTTCAATTGTTTGCAGATGTGTGTTATAGTATGCCACCCTGGTGCTTGCTAGATAATGTTCTGTGTATCAGCTCTTGTTTTATAAAGATTACATATTTCATCATAAAATTTAATATCACTTCTGTAGATATTTCTTTCATTAAATATGTATTGTTCCACTAGGTTTTGTAGAGTAAGGACTTCTGCTCTAATTTCATTGAGGTTTTTATTGAGATTTTTAATCTCTTGTCTCCATTCTATTTCTTCGATCCTTTCAATGAATTTGGATGTTCCTATTTGTGTACACTCTTGGCATTTTCGATTTTCTTTTTCTTCTGGTGATTGACACCATGATTGACAAGTGGTGCATTTTGTGAATTGTCTTACTTCTATAAAGTAACAATATTCGCAATATGCTTCCTGATTGTTTGTTTCAAAGTAAATATGATTATCTTCTGAGAATATGGAGTTATATTCTCTGTTACAATATCTTGTGTTTTTAATAGGTTCTTTCCATAGTTCTTTTCCTTTGTTTGTTGATATATTGAATAGTCCTTGAGCTTCAGCTTTCTTCCTGAACTCTTCTATTGTTTGTTTTGTTAATTCAACGTGTTCTTCTTTATCGGGGAATTCTAAATATTGTAAAATGATCTCTTCGTAATCTTCTTCTCTTGAATATTGTGTATAAACGTCATTATCTGTTTCTTCTAATGCTTTTTCAATTGGAGTTAACCCTCTTAAGAAGTTAATTATTTTAATCATCTTTGTGAGGTTTAAATCATAAAAGCTTCCTGCGCTTTTGTTTGAGAAACAGTAGTGATGTAATCTAGTTTCTAGATTCATATTCTCATTATGTGTTGAATCAATCCATGCCTTCCATGCATATTTTTCTTCTAGATTACAGAAGAAATGTTGATCTTGGTTGATTATGCTATTTCGAATTCCTGGTGTCGCACAGATTTTACAGGTGCGAATCTCTCCTTCATTTAGAAGTTGTACCATTATTTCTTCTTTTTGATTGTTCCCTTTTGGAAGTTGCTCTGCAAAATTGTATCTGCAATTTTTACAATATAGTAAGGTGTTTTCTTCTTGGGTAATGATTTCTTGAAGATCATTCCTTTCAAAATTGGTTTTACATCCACAACAGTGGTAAGTATGTTTTATTTTAAAGGAGATGGAAGTAGGCGTTCCATTGCCGGAGCTTCTTCTTTTGACCATATTTTGGTCGCATCCACATTTGAATGTCTTGTTCTGCCATTCAATCCTTCTTTTTTCACAGTTTCCTATTTCATGTTTCTTGAAACAGTGTCTACATTCTTTATTAGTTTGTTCAGTTACCAAAAGCCTATGTCGTTCCAATCTTCGTTGATTTCTTTTGATTTCGTAACTATTTTCAAATCTTGGAAATTCCTTTTCCTCTTTTTGGAATTTCCTGCATGATTTTCTATAACATCCGTACTGTTTACACTCTTGACAGGGGATATCATGTTCCCATGTTTGATGTCCATATTGGTTGCATTTGTTGCATATGAAGTTTGGACAGTCTTTTCTGGTATGTCCAGTTTCTCTGCATTCTTTGCAAATTGAGAATCTACATTCAAATTGTGTATGTCCATTTTTGTGGCATACAGGACATTTTTGAATGTCATCTTCTTCTTCACTTGTTGCAATATATCTGTCATATCTATTTTGGTTTGTTGTTCTATCTTGTTGTGTACTTCTTTTAAGTACTTGTTTATTTTGTGAGTGGTTCTCTCGATTAATTCTTTGTGTTGCTCTTTTGTTATTAAGTATGGTTCTAACAGGTTTACGTGGTACCCTGTTGTATATACTATTTTGTTGGGAAGGTGTTGTGCCTTCACATTTATTAATTGAGGTTTCTGGAGTTCCAGTGTTAGTTGCCATTTTAAGTTTTCGTCAATTAGTTTCTGGATTAGTTGCTGTCCGTCAAGTTTCTCTGGAATATTAAGAAGTTCTTTTATTTCTTTTCTTTGGTTTTGGGTTGGTCCTAAATACTCTTTCCAGCTGCTAATTATTTTGATTAGTGTTTCACTAAGATCCCAATGATTAGTGGGTCTAATTTCTTTCGGTAATTTATATCCCAGTATCTGTTCTACTTCTTCTATTTTTGCTTCAATACTTAGGAAATGGTATACGTTTTTATTCCAATGTTCAATATAGTAACTTTGTTCTTGACTTATTTAAGTTGTCTTTCAATTTCTTGTAATAGTAGACTCAGTCCTAGTGCAGTTTGTGCACTTTTGATTTTATTTGTTATTCTTAATGTTTCTTCAAGGAAGGTTATTTCCTTTGTGGTGTCGTTATTTTGAAGGTCTCTTTGGTATTGATATAAAGTTTCTAATAAGGCGTTTCTTGTGGGGTTTGGTAATGCAGTAGTAATTTCTTCTAGTCCTAATAATACTTGAGTTACTTCAGTTTTTACTTTTTCGAGAAAGTTTCTTAGTTTAGAAGTTCTTTCTTGGTTATTATTATTTTGTTGTTCCATTGAATTGTGAGTTGAAGCGAATCATTTTGGGGTTCTTTAAATACTTTCAGGGTTATTTACTTTGTAATCAGTTTTTGTTCTTGTCCCTAAATTCTAAGATTCTACAATTTCCTTTTGAAGTTTATCTTGAGTGTTTACTTCTTCTAAATTTTCAATTAATAATTCATTTTTCATTGCTTCAATCATTGCTTCCCACAGATCATTGTTTTGCCTACGCCAAATGTATCTCCAAAGATATGATTCAATCTTATCTTCAGTTCTGTTTCTGAATGGTATTCCTATTTTATTCTGAGCCAGTTGGCTTCAATGATATTTGTGTAAACTCCTGTTTCAGGGTCTACAAAGTATTCTGAATAGTTTACAGTCTTATGATCAAATCCTAACGTTGATGTTATATTTACATAAGATTTGAAACAATCTGAATAAATAATTGAACCTTCTTCAATGTTATTTCTGATTAATTGTAATAATGTTGATTCTTTCTTATCAGGTATTGTTGTAACAAATATTCTGCATTCTTTTGTTCTTTCAACAGCTCCAAATACCCACGCCCCTTTCACGGGTCTTCCACAGTGTTATTTGTTTCGTCCTATTTTGGATTTATCTAATTCTACAATAATTCTGGGTCCTCCTATCTTTTGTTTACAGGGTTGAACCTGTGATCCAACAAGATTTCTAATATTGTTGATGTGATACGTGATTACGTTTGACGCGGTATCAGTGTAAATTGATATTGATGTCATGGGTACTTTTAGTAACCATAAATAGTATATTTCGATTACTCTGTTTACTGGTAATCTAGCATTTTCAAACCATGAGTTGGTAAATATTGACTGTGTTTTTCTACAATTCCTGTTGTTACAAATAAACATTTTGGCGTTTTTCTTATCAATCTTCATTAACTTGTTACATTTTGGACAATTTAACTCATTATAGGTTATCCCTGTTGTTTGTAGATATTTAATATATTCTAAGTCGTCTTCTAAGATTCCTTTAATCTCGTATCTAGCGGGTATTCCGCGATTCTTTATCTTTATTTCAGTTGTTATTTTCCTATGAATTTTTAATTATCATAATCATTGATATAATCAATTGGTGTTGTTTCGTTAAGATAAAATTCTCGTTTCAATTCTTCAGTTACTCTTTCAAATATTCTATACTGAAATAAGTGTAATATTCATAAGCTCTGATAGTTTCAATCATTATTTAAAGAGGTGTTTTCCCTGTGCATTTCCTTATGCTTTTTGCATTTGTTTTGATTCTTTTATCCATATATTTATACCTTTTTGGCTATTGTTATTTTTAGCCTTTTAATTCTACTTTATCATTTTCCTTTTTCAATATGTCTAATAATTTTGGCGATGATTATTCATCTGAAAATGATGAAACTTTTTCGGAGGTTGATAATTCCGAATTCCTTAATGATCTTCCTGGCTTTCATGCCTTAGATTATCAATCTTATTCTTCGGATTCCCTTATGCGTAAGATGCACTTTTATGTGAATCCTGACCTTAAGACAGTTTGGATCTCTTATCCTTTGGCTCATTTCCTTTATTGGTTTTATGGAGATGCCTCTTATATTAACTTTGTAGTTAATAGAGTTGTTAATTCTCTTTTGGATGAAGAGGGTTTTACCCTTCTCCGTTCTTCTCAATTTTCTTGGTTCCTTTATAGTAATAACATCCTTAATGATGCTGATTATAGGGATATAATCCGCGAGCATGGTTGTGATCCTAATGATCCAAATTTTTCTCTAAAAGCTTTTCTTGAGGAGACTATTAATCTCGAGCTTTTCTCTGGTGATGATGTTTATGATCCTGAAGTTGAGAGAGAAGATGGTTATAAGGAATGGGAATCCAGTCCCTTCCTAGATCTTACTCCCATTGAGGTAGAGATTTTAAATTTTTATAAAGGTTATTCCTCTGATGATTCAATGGTTACTGAATCTAATGAGATTTCTTGCGAGTATTTTGATGGTACATGTATTCACGCTCTTTATTATTTAAAGGATTATCTCAATGGCACTGAGGTTTCTGCTTCTTCCAGAGTGAATAATTCTGGTAAAGAATTTTCTTTGGATTTTTCTTGGTTAGATAGTCATAAATGTCGTTTTTGTAATCGTCTTATTTGTAATTGTTGGGCAGGTTATACCTGTATTGACGATAACGATGATTTTGATGATTTCGATTATGGTAGTGATTAACTACCACAATTTCTTTTTCTTCTTTCATTACTTCTTGTATTATTTCGTCTGTTGTTTTATTCTTATCACCAATATCTATATGTTTATTTGCTATTCTTGATAATAAATCAGCTGCTTTGTTTTCAGCTCCTTCAATTCTGTGAATTTCGAAATCAAATTCTAACATTCTATAAATCCAATTTTCAATGATTCTACTTGTACTCTTACTTTTCTTGTTTGCTGAGATGCCTGTTGCATCCGTATAAATATGTATTTTCTGATTTCCAATATAATGTCTCCATTGTTCTAGAAATGTAAAGATTGCATACATTTCTCTTTGTGTTGCAGGCCAATTTTGTTGACTTGCGTTTAATCCATGTGAGCCAATTTCTATAATTCGTCTTGTTGCTTTAGGCGGTTTAGAATAGTCTTTTTGTAGTTCCTCCTTTAAGAGTTCTTTACGAGATAACATATCTTTTACCTTGTAATGTTCTCGATCTTCATCTTCTTGATAAAGTATTGCTCCAATTCCGTATTGTGAAGCGTCACATTCCATAAAGAATGGTTTGTTAGGATCTGGGAATGATAAATATATGTTTCGTTTTACCTCTATTTTTAGTGTATCGAATGCTTTTTGACATTCTTTAGTCCATTTAAAATCTTTGTTACCCGTTAATTCATATAACGGTGCTGCTATATCTGCAAAATTTAGGATATATGGTCTAAAATAATTCATAAATCCCATAAATGCTTGTACTTCTTTTTTATTGGTTGGTTCAACCTTTTGATCTATTAATGCGGATTTCATTGCGTTTTTGTAGATTTTACCATATGATACTTTGAAATTTAGTATAGTCGTTTCTTTGACCAAAAATTCGCATTTACTTGGTTTTAGCTTCAAGCCCCCAATTTTGAGCTTTGCTAAAGTCCACTTTAGACGATTTTTCATTTGTTCAGGCGAATTTGCTACGACTGTTAAGTCATCCATGTATATTTTTATCCAATCTTTTTCTCCTAATAGTTTATTCATTTCTCCTATCAGGTATGCTGGTGCTGTGGTTATCCCAAAGGGTAACCTTTTCCATAGGAAGATTCCAAATCTTCCAAATCTACTTGCAGTATATTTCTGCGACTTAGGGTGTATATTCAGCTGCCAATAAGCTGATTTTAAATCCATTGTTGTATAATATTTATGTCGAGATATGTCTTGTAGGAATTGTTGTACATTAGGTAATGGTTGTTTAAACTTTAGTAAATGTTTATTAAGCCTTCTATAGTCTATTACTATAGCTTTTCTTCCATCCTTTTTAGTTATTATTTGTACATTACTTGCCCATTCACTATTTCCTGGATATATTACGTCATTTTTGACTAAATCTTCCATTAGTTCTTTAATAGTTTTTTCCTCTTCTGGAGTATATTTTCTTACTCCCTGATTTTTGTCATTAAGAGGTATATCTGAATCTGGTTTATTTGTTTCTAATACAATGTCAGCTATGATATTTCTATTTACATGAGTTCCTTGTTCTTGTTTTTCTCTAAACTCATTTACATGTTCTGTTAGTAAATCTCCAAGTATTTTCCATACTTCTGTTCCACATCTTTCTTTAAGTATTTTGATACGTTCTTTTTCGGTTTCTGTTATTTCATTTAGTGTGAGGTATTCTGATGTATCCTCATATGGTTCTAGATTCCCAATATGTTCATTTTTACTTATTTTTAAATCTCGTGCAGAGACATTCATTATGATGATTCTTTCCCCATTTGGTAATCCTGGTTGGATTGCTATTCCTTTTTCAGCCATTCGTAGTGGGGTTCCTACTATTACTTTTGTTTGATTACATGGTTGTATCTGTACACTTTGCATAGTATATGCGGGTATAGTAATCTTTTCATTACTATATATTTTTCCTTTTTTATTTTCTTGAATAATGGTTGGTATTATTCTTTTCTTTTGTAGTTTGTGTAAGTGATTGAGTCGAATATGTAAAGTACTTTCTGATTTAGCATCGTCTTGTTTATTTTCTGTCTGATATTCATCTTCAGTGTATCCATATCTTTCTTGATTTTCTAGATTTTCTTTATTAGCTTGTTCTATTGCTTCATCAAGTTCTTCTTCATTTATTGATTCGTTTATGGAATAATGATCATCATTTCCATATATTTCGTTAAATGATGGTAATCTATCTGGTACCCAAGTATATGTTGTCCTTGTTTTTCCTCCCCAGGTATCTGTTACTGGTATTTTTCGATATAGTTGGTTATCTTCCATTTTGGTTGTGGGAGTTGTTGGATTATTACTATTTTCTCCAAATCCTCCTTGCTCTTCTTCTATTTGTCTGTCAACTTGATTGATAGCGTCTTTTTCTTCTTCTTGGCTCCTTTTTGAGCTTGTAGTTCTAATGCTTGATGTACTTGGTGTAGTGTAATCATAGTTTTGAGTTCTTCTATGTTTATTATTACTAAAATCTTCGATTTCATCTAGAATTTCCCGTCTGAATGATTTTGGTATTTCTGGTGTAGATGATCTAATATGTTTTCTGTTGTAATAGTTTGGGCTTTCATCATAATTTATTGGTATTGGAGTATGTGATCTTTCATTTTCCTGTTTCCAGTCTGGATTAAGACGTGATGGTGTTGTTGGTCTTGAGCTTTGTACTGAGGATCTTCTTCCCCATGGTATTAAGCTTTTCCCTGTTTCATAAGCATTTCCTAATGCTTTGATTATTGGGTTCTTTTGAGGTGATGTGGTTTTCGGTATTTGATTATTTCGTTTTGACATTTGTGATAATCTTTCATCGTCATAAATGTCATCATTATCTGTTGGTGATATGGGTATTCCTACTGCCTCATTTTCTTTTTTAAACTGAGGATCTCTTGGTATGTTATATTTATCGTATGGTTGGTATGTAACTCTTCCAGTTACATCTGGTTCTAATCGTATTGGTTTTACTTTTTCTCTCTGATTGGATGTCTGTTGTTGAAGCATTTTATCAATATCTTTGGCATCATACATAGTATCTGCACAAAGTATATCATAAAATTCTACCCTTTTATTACGTATTTTTTGTTTTGTTTTATCATTTTCACAGTATGTTTCTGCTTCGGCAAGTTTTGCCATTATTTCTCTTTGTTCTATTTCTTCCATACTTTTGAATTCTATTGCTTGAATTCCTAGTGTTCCTTCAATATCTGTTGTATATGCTTCATGCAATTCTTCTAATTCTTTTCGATTTGCATAGAATGTTGCATTATTTGCTTTATCCATTTCTAATAGATATTTATATATATATTCTCGTCTATTTTCTGCAAGTTCTGCATCATTTCCTATAGGTTTTACATCTGCAAATTTCTTTAGTTTTTCTTCAATTTGTTCTTCAGTTAACCCATCTACATATCCATATTTGTTATTAAGCTCTTCAAGTCTTTCTTTAAGCTTTCTGAATGTTTTATCAATTCTTTCATCTTTTACGATATTTCCTGAAGATATGGCTATATCCAATCTTCTTAACTTTGATTTTACGGTTTGCCTCATTAGTTGTTTATTGGGTTTAGCTTCTTCTTGATTTTCAGGTACTTTTCCCTTTTTGTCATTCTTCTTTGGTGGGGGTAATAGTTTATTCAATGCTTCATCTGCTTGTTTGAATATGGCTTCTTTATGAGCTTTGTTTAGTTTCTTTTTCCCTTGATTAGCAGGTCTTTCATTATTTGCTCTAAAGGTTGTTCTTCTTAGCTGGTCAGCTAAATCGATGATATCTTCATCTTCAAATTGGTATCCCATAGGTATTGCAGGTATATATTCTTCTCCTTGCTTTTGCAAGTCTTTAGATTGTTCTTTGTCTTTTTCCTTAGACCATTCTTTTGAACGTTTATCTCCCTCTAGGAGATCGTCTGCGTATTCCCTTAGTTTCATTACTTCATGTATTTGTGCAATTTGATCAGATAATTCTATATTTGGTGTTTCAAGTACTACAGCACAGACCTCTTTATGCTGCATTATAGCTTTAAATACGTCTTGCGTTAAAGTAGCTGTTGGATCTAGTATATGCGCATGTTTATCCATTCCTCTTCCAAATATTGCTTCTTGGGGATTGTTGTTTATATGTGCTAGCATTATTTCATGTCCATACATATCTAATGTATTCTGGTATTCGTGTACACTTTTTCCTTGTCCTGCTGCCCAATAATGTTGGGTATCCCAGCAGATTGCTATTCTTTTCCTTGTTTTATTCTTGTTTCTATACCGTAACTCTTGGTCTATACTATTCAAGATATCCATGAGGTCAGCCAATGATGATCCAAAGCAATTTGTACTTGCACTATTTTCTAATAATATGCCTATGTCCAGGCCTTTTTCTTGTATTTTTTTTAGTATGTAGTTGATGTTTTCCATTACATCCTTCCTTTCTCGATCGAGTTTTGTTCCTAGATGTAATACAGCCCATTTTATATTCATTTTTTCAGCGCGTTTTAATTCTTGTAATATTCTGGTTATTTTCCAATTGACTTTCTTTTCTCCATTATCATGTTTGTATAATGGATTATTTACGAATAGTCCCATGTTAAAATATAATACCATTTTTAGTCCTATTTCTTTGTTACCTTCTATAATATTCATATCTTCTGTCTGATCTGGTTTTCCTTCTTTTACTGAATTATTTTCATACTTGAGAAATATTTGCACTATGTTAGACTATGTAATTATTGCAGTTCTAACAATTTCATTCCATTGCGAAGATTCTTCTTTTTCTACTTCACCAATGGTGACTCCTATTAATTTGTTTCTTTTTCATTTTCTTTGACTATTTCTTTTAGTCTTTTCAGTTGTTTGTCATAAGCTCGTAGTAATATATTTTGTATAAAATGTGAATTCCATTTTGGTGAATACTTGAGTTCTACCCATTTATTATTCATTTTAGCTTCTTTTTCTTTCGCAATCGTAAATTGTACTTTCTTTTTCTTTTCGGGCAAATTCCTAATTTTTATTTTGTTAATGCGTTGGTTTGCCAATGGCAGTTGTATCTCATTACTTTGGGCAATATTGTTGTTAAGACATCTTGTTTGATTTTGGATTCGTGTTGTTTGTTTCAACACGTGGTCATTTTTATAATGGTTTGGGTTCAGGTCAATTATTTTAATTGACACTTGGTTGTCAAGTTGTTTGTTGGGTTTGGGTTCGGGGTAATCTTTTTTGATTACCACGTTGGGCGCCAACGGCAGGTTTTTTTCGCTTTCGACTAAGTCACTAGTTTTTCGAGCAAGGTAACTAGCTGCACGTGATTTTAATGTATTTTGGTCTTTCACAACCTTTTGTTGGATGATATTTTTATAATTTTGTGCTGACATATAAAACTCATCCTCTGCCCCGATATTTTTTAATTTGAGGTTCAAGGTGCGATCCGGGTTCCTGTCGTATAACCGGTGTGATAGGTTCGAATATTGTTTTGGTATGATGTCTTGGTATGATATTGGTTTGCCTTTTATGAGTACTATTTGACTTTTTCTATCTTTAGTTATGCCATATCGTGCTTGGTCTACTTCTGACATTAATATGTAGGATTGTTCTCTTTCTATTATTGCTATTTTAATAGTCATTAGATAGTTTTCTAGTTGAAATGTTACAGGTATTTTTCCATAATTTGCTATGCTAATTCCTCCTGGTATTATTGCAGAGAATTTTGCTTCTTTTGGTATTAGATGTAAGAGGTTCCATTCTTTTGCAACATTGTATGTCATTATGCTTGAGTTTGCTCCTTTGTCAAGAAGTATTTTAATAGGTTTTCCATTCATTAGCCTATAAATTCATATGCTTTTTTGCCTTTTTCATTTGGTATTAACCATTGTGGGTTATTTGGAAAGTGATAAGTTTTGAAAAGATATTTATAATCTGAGTCTAGTTGTGCTTTTTGGTACATTTCATTTGATAACATTTCTTTGGCAGAGTATTTTTCATATTGGTTTTTAATATTTTCTTTATTAATAATTTTGTTATTAATACATTTAATTTC
>QKWP01002038.1:6983-19387 GCA_003550325.1 Gigaspora rosea | reverse complement strand
TTGAAGCTCAACGTGTGGGGTTGTTTTTCGTCTTCGGGCTTTGGCAAGCTGATTTACTTTCAGCACAACTTGAATGCCAAATATATGGTTAAGATATATGAACAAGGTCTCCTCCCGTCTGCTGAGCTTCTTTTTGGGGCCAATTCGGATAAATGGATTTTGCAAGAAGACAACGACTCGAAGCATTGTGCAACTTTGTCAAAGGATTGGAAGGAAGAAAACAACGTCAAGGTTCTTCCATGGCCATCTGTTTCCCCCGACCAAAATCCTATTGAAAATGTTTGGAGATTGTTAAAAATTAAAATAGCAAGAAAAAAAATTAGAACTCTTGCAGGATTAAAATCGTGTTTGGTAAAAGAGTGGAATGCATTAACCTGTGAACTTGCTACTAAATTAGTCCGTAGTATGGAAAGGCGGGTTGAGGCTTTAATTGAAGCCAATGGGGATTACACAATGTATTAGTAGTCTAAACGAATCATGTATTTTTTAATAAAAAAAAAAAATAAAGTTTTATCTTGCCTCTCTTGGTGTTATAGGGGGTTGGATACTTACGGCGGGCACTGTAGCCTTTGTAGGTTCACAGGTGGTCTAACGTATGGTATAGCTGGTAGATTATTAATAGGTTGTTTTGGTAAGGTAGGTGTCCTATATTGGTAATTATATTGTGGTTTCTTTTTCTTTTGTCCAAACATATATTGTTGAGTTATTTTTAGTTAACAACAGCAAGTTGAGTCAGTGTTAAGGTATTGATCTGCTCCAGGTATGGTCTTGTTGACCTTCTTTTTATAGCGTTGGTGTTTACAACAGCAGTATAGTGATACTATAAATAATAGTGCTATAAATATAGTAATAAGTTCTATGTATAATAGTTGTGTCACTAGTGGATTGTTGTCAAATGTTGTACAGTAAAGAGTTGTTGAGTTAGTTTCAGTCATTAGTTATTGTGAGTTATTAATTATTGATAAGCTTCTTGTATTGTTGATGGTGAATAATTATAGATATTGTTATAGTGGATATAAGTATTGCTATAAGTAGTAATGTTGTACTATTTATTAATATTATTGTTGTTAGCATCAGTTGTTCTAGATATTTCTATTATTCCAGTATGTTTTTTTTTCCTTAAACTGGTTTATATCGTGAATATTATTCCAAATATTATTGTTGCTATGAGTACTATGAATGATATTAATTTTGGTATGTTGTAATGTTTAATGTCGTTTATGTCCAAATGTAGATATGTCATTCGTGGTATGAGTTTTGCAGCTATTTTTATACTTTTGTTTATAAGCTTTGTAATTTCAAATTACGTGTTGTTTATGGATATCCTTGGTAATCCAGTGGTCTAGATGTTTGGGTTGTGGTCAAACGTTGTATTTGTTGTTTCAAGACTTTTGTATTCCTTTTCTTTATACAGATTATGATTGTGATTACTATTGTTGATATGGTTATTGTTACGAGTTCAGCAATGAGTGTGTTTACAGCATTTGCGTCATTAAAGTAGTTTGTTGATGGAGATTGTATTACAGTTTGAGTTGTGATTATAGTTGTTGAAGATGGTACGTTTGTTGGAGTTTGAGTAACAGTTATGACTGGTACTATGACGTTAATGTTTTGAGCTTTGACTATTTGTTGTATTACAGCTATTAATAGTATAATGGTTATTGCAGTTATATTCTTCATTAATTTGGTAATCGTGATTTGTAATATGTATCGCATTCGTTCAATAGTTTAATTCTTAGTGTCTGAGTTTCCAATATGGTTGTCTTGTCAGGCGATCAGCCTAATAGTGTCAACGTAAGATTTCGTGTTTTCGCCTTTACAGCCTTAGTTCAGTTGGTTGTCAGATCAGGTTAGTTGGTATCTATCCTGTAGATCTCTTGCTAACTTTACTATGGTACTTTCCCTCGTCTTGGTACTTGTATGAGTTGATTAAGCTTCAATTGCTCTATGACGATTTATGCTTTTGCTTGAATAGATTTTGTATAGATAGTTTCGCGCTATTTTACTATAACGGCGGATTTTACTTTTCTTTATTATTTGTAGTCTGTCAATTCGTGGCTTCTTCTTTTCTACTTTACTTTAATATAATCATATATTTTTTATCTTCCAGTTTCTCTGGTTTCTTACTACTTTCTGTAGTGTATTTAATAAGTTGAGTACGTTTTCAAGTTGGTATGGTTACTTGAGGTTCGTTGGTTGGCTATGCCTACTGTTTGCAGAGTTGGATAAGTTCTCTGAGGTATTACTTGGTTTGTTTTCAAAGGTTGGGCTTTTTTTCTTTTTCTAAGTTTTATATAGGTTTTTTATTTATCTTGTGGGTATACTCGTTTATTAGTTATAGAAGGTTTTTATTCAATAGTTAATTCAGTTTTATGTAGAAGGATAATTTGTAAAGTTATTTGCACAGTAAGTTTCGTTTTAATAAAATAATTTCTTTATTTAATAAAATAATCTGGACTTCGTTAGGTCCTTAAATAAGTTTATAATAATATGTTTGATATAATATGTGTGAAGTAATATTGTTCTTGTACGTATTGTACTTAGTCTTTGATAATACACTTGCGCCTTTGTTAATACTTTGTTGAGTATTGTTTTTTGCACGTTGGGTTGTCATTGTGGTATGCCAACGGCTTTGTTTTCTTTGAAGAGTGTGTCAACTTAATGATACTCTCGAACATTGGTAATTAATTTTTACAAGTTGGTTGCTATGTCAAATAGCTTTAAGTGCTTATACTTTATGCACGTTTGGGCGCTAATACGGTTCTTTACATGTTTCTAATACTAAGGGTAATTGTATAAAGGTGTTGGGCGCCATTATGGACTTATCCCGTTAATTATAAGAGTAATATTTGTCAAGTTGCAGTATGCAACGACTAATGTAATAAGGGTTATGAGGTCGTCAGTTACGACTCTTTATGTTTTGTCAAGTCAAATTAATGCGACTAGTGTTTCAAAGGTAAAAAGCTATTGTATTTATACATTCAAGAAGTCTATAGCTAAAAGGTTTGTGCTATCTTGCTAAAAATACGTTGTAAATACTATGACTAATTGTTTTGCTATGACTAATTTTTATCGTTAGTAATTATAAATAATAGTTATTGCTATACCTTGAGTATAGTTTCTAATTACGGTAATTTCGATTTGGTATAGGTGTGTTACGTTCTGGGTGTCACATGTGTGATCGGAAAATGTTTCGGGCGGATCGCTCTGTACACGCTGTTCGGTGCGTTGGCCGTTAAAAAGACCTCCGCTTCATTTGGTGGAAGCAATACCCCACTGACCCGTGATCAACCTGACTTGAACTTTTCAAATAGTATTTATTGTTGGTTCGTAAATTTTACGTTGACCCATCAATCCGCCACTTTACTATCCAAAAAGTTGAAATTATTTAGTTCTAGTAATAAGTTACGCAATAATAAATTATTTGCGCTTTTCTTTTATTAAAATTTTATCGAGAACAAAAAATTATATGATATGAATAATTTTTAATAAAGTTTTTATTATTGAAAACTTTGTAAAATTTGACTTTCGCCGAATTACCCTACTCATTTTTATTTTTCATATGCTAAACCGATTTTAATCGGTTTTTAAAATACGTACATACGTACGTACATATGAAAAATAAAACCGATTCCAAACTCTATTTATTATCCTAATGCAGTCCTCAATGAGACAAAGTATAATCACGTGGTTGCTAAGTCGGGTTGATTATTTATTTGTAGCTATAATAAAATTTTTTGTGCAATATCAATGCGTATTATTAATTGTGTGATATCAGTGCGTGATTTGAGTTATATAAAAATTTTGTGCAGTATCAATGCGTGATCTGAGTTACTGTATTAGTAATAAAAATTCATGATGTGTAATCTGACAAAATTCCGGTTATCACGATCAAATAATGCAAGTCTACATTAAAGTTAACAATATGATAATAAGTGTATTATTATTTTTTTTTCAAGATAAGGACAATCAATGTGACAAAGGAAATTTCGGTAAAAATATCGTATGATGTTTGGCGGGGCGGCAAAAATATCGTATGATTTTTGGCAGAATGGTAAAAATATCGTACGATATTTGGCATAGGCTTAAAATATCATCGATATTTGGCATAGCCGTAAAACATCGTATGTTATTTGGAACCAATCGTAAAATTTAAATTAAAATTTTATTTTAACCATGTATAACTCATGTATATTGTACCTAGTAGTGGGATGATTTTACTAAAAAGGATAATGATTTTTTGTGTATAACCTTCTTATTAGAGTCGCATCGTGTAACCAACAACGCGCTCGTTTGATAACGTGTTTCTTATAGCAAATATAATAAGTCTTGATATAATAAAGTGCAATACACGTCAGCTCTCAAAGACTGCGCATAACATTAAGCAAAAATAATACTGCGATATGTGGATGAAAAGATAATATTGTCCTCAAAGTGCGTACTTGTGTACGTATGTGAAATTTAAAGGAGTTTAATTGTTAATTAGATGTTTTATAAGTTAATACGTAGGGTGTTTCAGAGTTAATTAATGTTCAGGGTTTTTAATTTCGAATTAAATTAGTGGCATTTATTTCGAAATCAGTAATCTATAAATCCTGTTTATTTTTTATTTGTAATCTTTGTGATCGTAAATTGGTTTCGAAATTTTATACCTTATCATCAGATCAAAAAAAGTTTGCTCATTTATCTCTAGACAACTCCCATTTCATTTTCTGATTTCGAAATTTAAAACAGAAATAGGCATTCCAAACTCCTATTTATTTCATCAAATAATTTAACTCTGAAACACCTTAATGGCACAATATTCCTAGCGTGATATTTTATATAAATATCTAAATAAGGCTAATAGTTTTTATATGGGAAGTGGTATGTAGAGAATAGATGTATTAAATAGTTATAAAAAAAACATTCCAGAATTTACGAAAAAAACCTATAAAAGAATATGCTCCCCAATAAATTGCAACTGTATTTATCAAAAAAAAAAATGATTTTTTTTCATCTCTATCATCAATAAATGAAATATTTACTGCATTCAATATTCAATCCACGTTCGCTACTGTTCACTGTCAACCTAAACTGCACTATCACCACTATTAAGGGGGTCAATAAATAAGCGTTTTGTTTTAAGTAAATAGGTTTAATACTCGGCTAGGGGGCCATCTAGCAGCAAAATATAGGAGCAATGTGGATAATCATGAATTGATTATTTGGCACAAAATATTTTGTTTTGCGGTTTTTTTTTTTTTTTATAAAATGAAACAAATGAATAATGAATACATTTATTCAAATTTATTACTTTTTTTTTCTTTTTTTTTTTTTTTTTTAATTCTAAATACCAAGATAATATCTATAATAAATAAAGAAATTTTTAAAATAATAATAGGATAAAATTAAAGTGTTGGTTTTTTGTTTTGTTTTCAAAGTTTATCATTTATCAGATAATTTGGAAGCATCCAAGAGCATATAACCGACTTTATATCGAAAAATGCAAAAAATTTTATCATAATAGCCTTCTTTTTAAGTGTTCAGAATGATTTTCAAGCATATCCAGAAATGGATTTACAATGATCGTCAAAGGTCAATATAGCAATAATCACGCACTCATAATAAACTAATCTACCAAGTCCGTTTTCACTTCCGCTTCCGCTTTATAAATCTAATAGTTTCAAATCTGATAATTTTGCAATACATATCGGTTTTGAGAGGCTCAACAATAATATGGATTTTTTTTTAATAAGTACCAATGTTAGACATATTTCATCACAGATTTTCAAAAGATTACAATTTATTGAAATGGTATTTGCTGTTATATTTGTATTATTAACCTTTGAAGAATACGAGCAGATGTGACAACCATTCCTTAATAACTACGTGTTGGTTCGGAAAAAAAGTCACAACAGTCCGCCACATTATATGAGCATTATACGAGATAATGCCACGAATATTCATTATGGACGTTATAAGATTACTAGTGGAATTACCTCCTCCCATCATGAATATATCTATTCTCGAAGGATAACTCATAGGAGGAAGTGAATACTACTATATTTTCTAATTCTTTACTATACTTAATCAACAATCATATACTAGAGCACACATGATCATAAATATGGGTGAGTCAATAGAATCAAGCAAATTTTTTATAATAAAATTTTTTTGAAACTTTGAACAGAAATAATTTAAAAAAAAATTTTTATCAAATTTGATCAAGTTTTTGTTAAGTTATTTTGATTTAAACTTTTAAAAAAAAGCTATTAAAAAAAATTTGCTTGATTTATATTGACTCACCCACATATACTGATATTTATCCAGAAACCAGAAGCTGACACATTCTTAAAATTGCGTCTAAAGTTACACTTGATCAAAATTAAACTTTTGAAATTAGGTGGCTATTATTATGTCAACTTAGAAATTTAATAAATTTAATACTATTTAAATCTGTAATATAGATTCTATTAAGTTTACCTATACTATTTTGGTATTATTAATTTCCTGGAAGTTTAAAAATTACAGCAGAGATTCCCGATAATCATAGGATACAGATGGCCCGAAGGGTTATCATATGTTCATCGGGAATCTCTACTATAATTTCTAAGCTCACAGGAAATCCAAGAATAATACCCTGACTTACGTTGTTCATTATAATTTTCACGTGATTATTTGTGACAGGGAATCTTCCCATGGAAGATTCCTGGTCATGGTATGATCTCGTGGAAATTATAATGAAGACAACAAATAGTAAGGCAAGGTATTAAAAGTTAAATCCTAATATCACCCTAAAAAAAGCTAACAAAAAAGGCCCCAAAAATTTTAGAGATTCAAATTAAAATAGATCAAAATTTTCATCATGAGCCATTTTCAGCATAAAGTTGCCACACTTATTCTATATCGGTATATACGTTGTACCCAATTGTAAATTTGGCCTGAATATTCGGTCTAAATTAATTTGTTTATATACATCTATTATCATTTAGGCTAGATTGACATTGACATATCTGATATATACATATATATATATATTATATATGTATATATATATGTGTGTGTATATATATATAATATATATATATATTAATATATACAGTATATATTATAGCAAATAAAAATAAATTAAATAAAGTAAAAAAAAAAAACGAGATCTTACTTAATTCTAACGTTTTTGGCGAAACAATGCTAATTAATGATAATAAAATTTGATATTGACTACCGAATTGTCGGATCTTCTCTCCACAAAGTTTATTTTGGATTACCAACAAATATTAAATAAGAGTCATTTTAAGAAAATTTCGTCATTAACTTATTGATATGCTGAATTATCACTTTAGTTTATTACATTCTGAATTTATCACTTTTAATCTATTACACTAATACATGTGATATTCATAAACCATTCATTGTCAAAAAAAAAAAAAAAAAATTGAATTACAAATATATACATTAGTATTGTACAGTACTGTACGTTTTTGATATCTAAAGCTTTTTTGGTATATCTTGATCATTCTATTCAGCATGTCCAAGCATGTCCAAAAACTTTTACTTGCTTGAAATTCAGGTTTTACCCTGTACAAATCCAAATGCATTTTGTATGTGCGTACCCCGCAATCTATTCCTAATTTGGGATATAATTCACCAAATTAAACTTTCCACCCTAAGATCCTTGATTTTCTGACTATAAAGGTAACTGAACAAATTATCAATTACAAAAAAGTCAAGAATTAAATTTTAAGAAAAAAAAATTTTTTTTTTTTTATATATCGTTAAACTTTTTTTTATAACCAATTGATAATTTAAAAAAAAAAACATTTAGTTCATCAGGAACTTTTGTAAAACAGATTATAATTGTCAATCGATTATAATTAATTAATAATCGATAATGATGGTGTTATTATAATAATCGATTTTTGTTGCGATTTGTGAAAAGAAATCCCTAATAAATCACTCTATTAGTAATTTTAAGAAATCATAATCACCAAAAATTGAGTATTTTCTTAATGATATAAACTAATTAAAATGGAGTTAGCTAACTATGTATCAGCTTTAACTTTAATCGATAATTTTAATCATTTATGATTTATTAATTATATTATATATAATAATCAGCTTGCAAATTATTTTTATCAACAGTCATGATGGCTATCAATCTCTATATTTATTTATTATTTTTTTTATCAAAAAAATAGGATTAATAATGATGATCGTAGCTACATATAAAGTCAAAATATTATTAAGTTAATCGATATTTACATCTTAAGTAAAATTTTTCATGAGTACAACTTTACTTAAGATGTAAATTTTGACTTTTCTATGTAACTATGATTATCAATCATATTTATAAGAATTGCCACGGCTGTTGCTGAAATTGGCTGATGTGAATTTGGGGTCTCGATTTGAAACTATAAGCCATGATAAAATTCACATATATTCTTTAAATCTACTCCCAAACCCCTACCCTAACCCTATAGGACAAAAACGAAAAAAAAACACCCCAAAAAATTTCAAAATTTCATATCTAGTTATTTCAAGTCATTTACCATCCCTGCTAAATGCATCCTCTTAAATGCGTCCTCCTAATGCACCTCCTAATGCACCCTTCTAAATGCATGCTATGAAAACTTGTCTAAATGCACATCTCTGCTTGGTTCCAAGCAGTGGTGCCTGACGAAATGACGAAACCTGACGAAACCATAAGTTTCGTCATTGACGAAACTTGACGAAACTTATGGTTTCGTCATTTCGTCAAGGCAAAATTAGTTTCACCAGGCATCTATAGTCCCAAGGAATATAATTATTATAGATTTTTTGATTTCTCTAAATCACATTTTTGAAATTTCTTACTATGGTCTCGAAGGTACGCTTAGGGAGGTCTGACTGTACTTGGTTTTCATACCATGAAATTTTTAAATAGATCCGGCCAAGTTATGAAAGTTAATTAATTACGTTTTTTTTTTTTTTTTTAATAAATTGAATTTTTCTTTTATTCACCATTTACTTAAACTTATCAGGCAATTAAGTTAATATTCCTTAATATTTTGAACATATTTATTGACTTTTTGGTTTGTAACTTAATTTGTAACTTAAATTTATATCTTTTGTATAGATCCATACAATATAAATTATATATATGTGCGCAAACAGAAAAAACCATATTTTTTCATATAAGTAATTCACATAATTGAAACATATGTGAAAAAATAAAAGTTTGTTATAAAATAAAAAAAATTTACCGACAAATTTTTAACAAAATAATTTTAACAAATTTGGTAATTTTTGTTTTTACACAAGAAAAAATTGCTGTTCACAATTTGTTTTTTTTTGTTTTCATTTTAAATAAACAAACATTTTCTTAACGATATGTTTCAATTAAAAAATGGTCTTTAATAATCTATATATATATATATATTATATATATATGATAATGAATAAAAAATATATATGAAAATTATATACAATATACATCCAAAAAGTATTTATAAATTATATAAAAAAAAATATAAAAAATAATAAAATTTGTGTTCATAAATTTTTAAACTAACGCAGTATAACATATTTTTAAGACTACAAAAAAAAAAAAAAGATCATAAAAAAAAACACCCAAAATCTTTATATGCATAATCTTATCTATATGTAACCATCTTAATTTATGTACAGTACGTACAGTGCGTACAGTACGTACAGTAAGTCTTAATTCATAAAAAAAGAAATTCTTTTCTAAATTTGGATATACCATAGCCACTTTCATGCACATTCCTTATAAGTGTTATGCATGAGTGATACGTTATTGCCTTGCATAATAATGAAGATTCAAAATTTTATTGAAAAAATAATAAGATAAAAAAAAAAAAAAAAAAAAATTAAATGAGAAGAAATATGAAAAATGAATATGTGCACATATATATATATTGAAAGCGTCGATAATGACATGAAAAATGGAAGGGTGGTTTGCTTAATATGTAAGATAGGTATTAAAGCTCAACCCGTCCGAAGAAGAAAAAAAATTGCCGTAATCATCCGCAATATCCATAATTGGCAAATCCAACAAATAAGAATCTTCTGAATTCATGACAACGTAATTCGCGGCAAAGTCCGAATAATTAGAGATCTCATCGTTAAAGGAATTTTCCAAAATAGGTTCGTTGGAAAATATTATAGCATCACTAGCTGAGATTAATGTAGTATCGTTTGATAAATCTCGCCAGTAATTCGAAGGTGAAATGGTGGTAGGTGTATTTAGTTCTATATATGTAGAATCACAGTCATTATATCCATATTCATAATCATTTATTTGTTGTAGAATTGATGAGCTAACAAGTGCATCTAACTCAGTTGTTGGTTTATATTCTGTTCCAATTTCAATTTTAGGTTCGATGTTGTCGATATTTGAAAAATTATTGGAGACAGAAACGTCTTCTGATGATTTAGAACATGTTTCATTAAAAGATATTTCCGAAATTATTGAACTGGATTCTGATGGTGTTGGTGACATTGGTGACATTGGAGACATCGGTGACATCGGTGACATCGGTGGTGTTAATGGGCAAGGTGTAGCGCGAGAATTTCGAGATTTAGATGATTTTGGTGTTTTATTTCTTGGTTGTTGAAAAGAAACAATATTCCATTGTTCTCTCTTTTTACGTCGAGGTGATCTTGGTGAAATTTCGTTTCGAATTTTATTAGCTTCTTTAGCAAGTTCCTTATATCTATCTTTAACGTTTTGAGGTTCTAGTTCCCAAGATTGGGAAGCCATTGACGATACAATAGTCATTGGTAATTGATAACCATCTTCTCGAGCCGTTTCAAAAAAGACCTTGCGATAAATTATAAAAGCGTTCGGACCACGAACTGATGGACGTCCAGAAGATTGTTTAGTCATTAATTCTCTCACATCTACTACAGGAGGAAAAGCGGGTTTGATAAAAGGTTGTGAATCAAGATTCACAATTTGATTCGGTGATTTTGGATTGCTTGCATCAATAAATATACAAGAACGTGATGACGAGCTCGTCGAATTTGAGGATGAGTTCTTTTCTTGTTTCATTTTCATTAAAATTATTTATTGGATTTGATATTTATGGACGAGTCGAGTTTAAATGAACTGATGAAAAAATAAAAAAAAAGTTGAATCAAATAGCGGAGGTATTTATTGATTTTTTTTTTTTTTTTTTTTACATATATATATATATGCCACATAGATATTACAATGATCGGTGAACAATGACAGATATAATCACCAGTTTAGAAAATATTATCACTAGTTTTAGAAGCCATAATATTTAGACAGTTTCCATATTCGGCCGATCACACAAACCTCTTATATTTACGGCGCATGCAAAGTATATGCAGAAAAAATCATCCGATAGTACAAAATGGGTTTAACATCTGAAATCTGACGAATTTTCTATTTGATAATTAAAACATTGTTTTATTCCATATTTCACAAAATTTTATTATGTAAGCAAATTATTCAACGGTACTGTGAAAAAAAAAAATGTCAAAGAATTTTTCTTTTGTATATTTCTTTTTGAAAACCAGAAATTTCAGGTTTACCTAAACTGTTTTAAAAAAAATCGAAACTACTTTATTTCTTACTGTGCAACAAACATGCATTTAAACTGAATATTCTCGATTCTCGATTAAAACTTGTTGCAGGCATTATTGCTATAAACTACTTTTCTTATGATTACCTTATGATTACTTTTGGCCTGTAAAATGTAACTGGTTGTTTCACACGTTATAAAATTACATCTTCGTGTAAGTCAAATAGATCGTGAATACATTAAACGGTGGAAATATTAATTACCCCACATCCGTTCACACTTTGAAAAGTAATCACAATAATATAAACCAGCCTGACTCCTTCGAATATCCCGAATCTATTAACATTAAACTTTGTAATTTATAATCACGGTGTCACAAGGGGTTCAGCCACTCATGGTAGCAGTTTTTGACATATGACGTCTCTAAAACTAGTTTTGAGATCAAATATCGGAAATTTTTTTAGAACTCCGTGAAATTTTTTTTTCTATCACAAATCTAAGATTTGGCAAGTATCAGTGGGGTGAGTTACACCTCTAATTCGCAATCCCAATTCTCTGCCCGCCATTTTCATGTTTAACAAATGACTTACGAAATCCAAATATACAGTACTTACTCTCTCTATTTGGTTTCGCACATATTTACATGAACAATTTTGCGTAAGTATGCACGTATTTCTTTATTAAATTTATTGCCGCGTTTCCTAATATTTTAAAGTTAAATATCCTAAAAAAGATACGTAAATTGTTGACTATCTGCTATCGGCATTTTACCGGGTGGTATAGTATTACAAATTTACGGTGCATAAATTCTAATCATAATCATTTCGGCATGATGTAAATCCGAAATGCAAAAAAAAAAAAAAAAAAAAA
>QKWP01002037.1:52275-91122 GCA_003550325.1 Gigaspora rosea | reverse complement strand
TACACTTTTGTACCAAAAGAATCTATTATGACGCCAGTTAGTTTTTTACAAATGTCCATTAGTAAAAAATTATCCGATTTTTATGAAAATTTAAAGGTAGGTAGATTTTGTTATGGCGAACAAAATTGTCTTAATAATGAAGGTCGATTTACTTAATAAAAAAAGCCACTATTAGCATACTACGATTAAGTTTTATTAAAACTTAAAATTAAAAATTTTTATTTTTTTGTTGTGTTAGCACGCGACGCGTTTATTGGCTAATTACGCGGCGTGACAGACGTCATCACGTGACGTGACAGATCTCTAATGTCTAGAAGTATAGAGTCCTCAGCTACGCTTCGGACAATCATATGGGATCTTTGCTAGGAAAATCACCCTTCGAGATTTTCCGATCGGGCAAATTCGGACCAACTTAGTCCAGAATATTGGTTCTTATTTACATGTAAATCAGTCATTATTTTATTGATTCTATAGTTTATTTAATAAACTATAGAATCAATAAAGTAAAGGCAAATTTACATGTAAATAAGAACTGATATTCTGGAATAAGTTGGTCTGAATTTGCCCGATCGGAAAATCTCGAAGGGTGATTTTCCTAGCAAAGATCCCATATGATATGTAGCATAGCAAGCTTTAATTCTAATTGGTCAATTACTAAATTATTATCACATATTTGTACTATATATATTATTTGATTTTAAATGAATAAATCTGAAACTACTTTTATTCTATTTATGTCAAAAATAATTCAGAAAATAGAGAAATAAATTAAAAGTTAGCGATGAAATACACTGTTTTATAGATTAAATATTCCATATAATTATAGATTATTTAACAAAAGTTTAAAAGCGACAATATATTAGATATAGAGTATATATAGGATTTATATAATTATATTCTATGCTCTATACCTTTTATACTTCATATACATATATTACTTTATTGATAGTTAACAATTTTTTTAATTCATTTATGTTATTTATTATTTATTTTGTTATTAAATATAATATGAAGTTTTTTTTAACCAAATACACAAGAATAATAGTTATTAGAATTAATAAAATTTGGTTTGAATTTATTTTTATTAGCCAACCAGATTTTGTATTACCAAATAATTCACAAAAATTGGCTAATCAATGCATACCAATTCACATGATTCAGATTTATAATCACATGATAGGGGCATGCCTTTTGGCTTAAAGGCATGCCCTGGGACACCATGCCCCAACCCTACTTTATACAGCAGGCTTTAATAATCACAATACTAATTTAGTTAGATTTAATTATACTAAAAACGGCAAAGTCAAAATTAATTTATTAATGTTACACTATCTTGCCGATTTTATAATATAATAGCATGTCAGGGTAGCATTCTAGCACAAATTTAAACAGTTGGCATGCTATATGGCATATTAAATTTTTTGCTATGCCAGGTACCCTAGTTAGAGGCACAGAGGAAGAAAGGAACTATACTCCCACTTGGCTATGTATGAATATAGGATTGCAAATATAAAAACAGACATTATGTAGAGACTGCATCACAGGGCTCTCCCGCTGGGATATCGGACTAAGCACATAAAAGGAAATACACAGAGTCGGGAGCATTTTGCCTAACATGCAGAATAAGCAAGAAGATATGAGAGATAGCTTATAGAAGTTTGAATCTGGAAGAAGGAGATTCACCACTGAATAAACTAGAAAATATCTTTTTAGCAGACAATATTCACAACCCTCGCATGAAAGAAGTGGTAATCTAGCTCCACACTACAGTCATCTATGAAATCTGGTGTATGTTTACAACACACAAGTGGGGCAACAAGTCTTTAACAGTTGACACAGTGATCCACTGTATGAATTATAGGCTGGCAAATGAAATTAAGATTCTGCAAATAGGACTGGAGAAAGGTTCAAGCAAGCAAAAAGAGAAATTTGCTTGCATTAGAATAGATGGTTGAATTAGATAAATAATGTAGTTTGATGTGCAATATAATAAATATTGATTTTAAATAAAGAGCACACCAAACACGCCCCCATAGCTAGTGGAGCTAAAGGGTTAAAAAAAGTTACATTTGGTAGTTTTGCTATTCTAAAGTTTGCTACGCTATTTGGTTTCCACCACAGATTGACCACAATATGTTAAAATTGCCCCTGTTAAGGCACTATATCTGTCAACCTTAGTTTAAATTGTTTAATAACTCTGAAGCTCTTTTTCACTTTATTCTGATTTATCTTTAAGGAAATTAAATAGACCTTTATTTCACTTTTTAACCTGGCTGTCACCTTGGCCCTAATACCAGCCAGCCTGGTCATTTCACATTCTGCGCCTTCACCCCACCTTTGTGCAGTGTATAAACACCAAATCTCGTAAATGGCATCCATATGAAGCTAAAGAACTGCAGCTGAGTATTCTTTTGCTTGTAAGTTCTGTATCATGAATATCTTATCCATTCTTATTGGGGGACCCTTACTGTCTACATTTAGAAAGTTGTATGTTTGGTCCCAGACTTCCTTGCTTATTTGGCGAAGTATTTAATTGTTTGCAGTACTTCTCTGCGCCACGGGTAATTACGGATTCATGTGCTTCAGCTGATACCCTAGAGGGAGGGTCTGTGCTACAAATGCCATATTATATCTATTTTTTTATTAAGTATGTTCTTCTGTTGTAATGCAGATTTGCTGTCGTACTCATTTTGGGAATCGTTTAAAGCAGGGTGCAGTCATATGATTTTGGCTTTTTAATTAAATTTAGGACAGCTAAAGATATCAACTTTTTATTTTATTATAAAAAAGGCACCAAATTTGGATAAGGACACTATAAAGTATCCACTTTTTACTAAGGTGTGCCAAATTTAAAATAATGTAATACAAAAATAACCAGTTTTATTGGTCTATACATGTAGATCAGTGCCAAATTTTTGGGTTATATATCAACAAATTTTAAACTGTTATACCAATGTTAAAAATAAATTTAAAGAAAATCCTCTTTCAGAAATGTAGTTTGGGTTATAAATTATCAATTTAAAAGAGGGTGTTTTTATTTAATAATTTTTTGTTAAGTTATAACATTTTTAAACCAACTAATTAAACGTGGATATCTTTAGCTGTCCCATACTGTAGTAAAATTGCTTTCCTGACATTTTTGTTATTGCTCCAAAGTAGGTTGGACACTTGTTTTTTGCTTGTATTTTTTCGTTTTTTCACTTTTTTTCTTCATTTTTTCTTTGTCAGGCTGATCTGGGCTGATAAAAACAAACAAGTTGATTGGCACCATATCACATGATTGCATCCTGCTTTAAATGACCCCTCATTTTGACTGTCTCCATTCGGCATCTGAGTAGTTCAATTATCTTCTTAACAGAAATCTCTGAAACTTTCACACTTTTAATCTGAAGATCATTTGGGTCCCATGGCCAACTATTTCCTAAACTTACAGTACCCAACTTGTTTCCAAGCTAACAAGTATGCTTTCCATTCTTTAGCCAAGTGCTTGTTGTTATGTTGCCACTTTTAGTTCAGTTCTTTCCTCTTATTATGTAGAGCTGTAGAAATTTGCTTCCTCTCTGCTATGGCCCAGAATAAATCTTTCAAGACAAGTCCAACCCATGCCATGAGCATTCGTGCTTCTAACATATTCCTGATATTTGGGGCTTTCTTCAACCAGCTTTTGAAAAACTGTAAATCTGGGTAGCATTTTCAATTTGTTTTTGACCCAGTTTGACACCAGCCCATCCATTTCCGTTATTTGTTTTTTTAGAGGAGTGCAAATATGAAATATACCAGATTTTGGACAATATTAAGGTATTCACTACCAAAATATGGCCCTTGAGCGATAGGTTTCCTTTTTCAAGTTTCTCTAGCAAACCTTTTATTTGTTGAACATCCCATTCCATAGGCCCTTCTGAGAGGATCCATCCCTTTGGAGTTTATGCCCAAGAATCCTGCTCTTCAACTTTTTTATAATGAGATTCACTGTACCATATAGCTCTTTCCGCATTGGGGTAAGGGGCACAGTTTCGTTTTGTCTTTGTTAATCCATGCTTTTGAGGCCGCTTCATAAAGGCCAAAAAGCTCCTCTATCTTCTTTTTATTGGAAACCTTTCCAATGCCAATTGTTAAATTGTCAGCATATGCAGTCAATTTAAAGTATTGACTGCCAACTAGGATCCCCTGTATATTTGTTGCCACCTGACCTAATAGTGGCTTAATAGCAAGTACATATAGAAAGGGGGAAGTGGGTCCCCCTGTCTAACCCCTCTCTTCACCTTAAATGAGGTTGACAATTCTCTATCTTTAACTATATAAACTTCCTGATTACTGAAAAGGTTTAAGACTATCTTTGGTCAAAGATCATTTTTGCAAAACTAGCCCAGGTACTCATGATTGACTCTGTCCTCTAAGTCAGATGATTTTTGGGAATGAAAGTTATGGCATTTTTCCCTCCTCTAGAACCCTGTTAAATAATGATTCCAGGACTGGCAGAACTTCCTTTCCAGTAATTTTGTAAAATTCATAGGTCAGGCCATCAGTGCCTGGTGATTTTCCTTTTGGTAAGGCATGCAGTACCTCTCTAATATCATCCTGAGTGATTTTATTAACTAGTCCTTTGTTCATGCTATCCATCACTTGAGGAAGTGCTGTTGTTATTTTCTCAGCTGCTGCCATATTTTTTCTGCCTTGTACAGATCAGCATAACATGCTCGAATGTACTGTAGAGTATCATTGCCTACATTTGTTTCCGGCCTGTTTGATGCAAAAAAGTACTTAGTGGATTTTTTACCCTTTTCTATCCATTTTACCTTTGAATGCATATGCCATTTGTTAGATAATATTTCTGTTTCTACCCTAGTTGAGCTTTGGCTTCTTCTAACTGAGTGATAAGAACCTCATTCGGGCCCCTTTGGCTAATCTTTCTCTTAAAGCAGATGTTTTCTTATTCAATTGTTCAATCATCCTTTCAGGTGATTTAGGCTTCCTAAAGGCCTGATGATGGATTGTATACAAAGATCCCAGTTTGTTGCTGCATTCTCTCCTCTGATTTCATCTAAGACTTTCCTTTCTAACAAGCTATATATTTGTGAAACAATGTTCTTCAAATCACTATTGTGTCACATGCCACTGGTTTCTTTTATTTTGTAGAGTACATTCTACTAATAGATGGTCTGAGTTCCCAAACCTGGTATTAATATCCGAGTTTAAGTGTCCATTGTCTTCATCAATGAAAATGTAATCAATACTAGTGGCCATAGAACTGTTATTTCTTGTACTTTGATAATACATTAGAAAGGCTTCTTATTTGATGTTGTGGTGGCATTTATATATTCTGCTGTTTTTTCTATTAGTAATTTCCTTGTGGGATCATTTTGTAGGGCTGCTTGGCTGATCCTATTGAAAGCTTCTCTTTACTTGATAATGACAGCGCATAAACATTTGTCACTTTTATATCGTTTTGTCAATTATGTTATAACTCTTTCTTCCTGTGAAATGGTAGTAGTGTCTTTAAGCTTTATGTCTTTCTGTCCTGCTAAAAACACAGTCTTGTCTGTCCAAATTGAATCAAAGTTCCATTGTGCTTTTAAAAATTCTCTAGTATTGACATTTCTCAAGTTTGTTTCTTGTAACATGATTAAGTTTAAATTATAGGATTTCTGTAATGTTAGTGTGTTGCTTTTTTTTTTTTTAAATTTCTCAGTCATATGACTGAGGCGCAGTTGGCACTCTTTATTAAGACTATTACAATTTTACATGTTCTTGACTACATTAAATTTTAAAGCACTATAAACTCGTTTTATTTTGGGGGATTTCTCTCCCAAATTGAAATGTAACTGCTGGAGTTCTTTTTTGAGCTGGAACTCAGCTTGCCGTATGGCTCCGGTTCTGGTTATTGTCACTCCGCCCCATTTGGCTTTTGTTAATAAGCACCATATTGTGTATATTACCTGAATATAAAGCCACTGTGCGGCTTGCTGTTTCGTCTTCTCTTTTACGTTACCAGCTTCAAGTGCTTCCTGGGGGTGGATGGGGGATCGTATCCGCTGTAATATCCATCATCTTATAGGCAACTTGCCATATTTCTTTACTCAAGTCACATTCGATTACGAAATGCTCGATGGTTTGTCTAGTGTCAGCACACCATATGCAATCGCCCCGTGTTCTGGGTCTAGGTGTCGTGTTCGGTACCCGAGAGGTAAGGCCCCGTAATGCATCCGCCAGCAAATGTCCAGTTTTTTGTTAGTGTGTTCTTTTGTTTTTAGCCAGCTAAAATTGTCTGGTTGGTTATTTTCCGAGGTTATGCTGGTCCCACATCTCATTGCATTTAATCGCCACACTATCCATTTGACTGTCATCTCCTGCCTGTTTGTTTTGTCAATTATCAGATCTTCCAGTGCCCACGGCCAGTTGCTCATCGATGAGATGTCCCCACCTAATTTGATCCAGGTGTGTATGAGTCCCCTCCAATCTTTCGGCCAGGCCTTCTTACTGATTGGGTTGACTTTAGCGCTTGTATACTGAGGTTCCTTTTGGATCTGATCTCCCCTGAAATTATGTTTCTTTTGTGACAGGCCCAAGTGGCGCTGCTTGTGCACAAACGCTTCCAAATCATTATGAGTCGTGCATTTAACATGTTCTAGATAACCGGAGCACCCAATCCGCCTTCGTCAGTGTTCTTTGGAATGTGGCATATTTGGGGAGGAATTTGGATTTGTGTTTTATCCAGTTTGAGATGAGGATTCTAGAAAGAACTAGGGACTTGGCCAGCATTATCTTCCCTTTAAATGAGAGATTCCTCGCGTTTAATTTTTCCATCTGAGCCTTTATTTTGTTAATAATTTCCTCCCAAAGTTCTTTCTTTGGAGAGCCATCTCTCAAGACTTCAAAGCCTAGGATTTTGAAGGAGGCTTGCTCAGGGACCTTTTCATAAAGTTCTTCCCCTGGTAAGTTTACAACTTCTGCAGAGGGTGTAAGTGGGACTAGTTTAGTTTTTTTCTTGGTTATTCTGGTATTTGAAGCTTTCTCGTAGTCTTCAAGTATTTTAATGGAAGTTTCCCAGTCTGAGCAAGCACTGATTCCCAGGGAGAGGTCATTGGCGTAAGCTGTAAGTTTGAAAGAACAATTTGGTCGCAAGGGTATACCCCTGATCTTCTTATCTATCTGCAGCAGAAGCGGTTCGAATGCAAGTATGTAGAGTAAGGGAGAGAGAGGATCCCCTTGTCTCACCCCCGCTCCACTGTGAACGGAGAAGATATAGAGCCACCTCCAATGATGTGGGCCATTTGGTTTTTAAAGAGACCTTTTATTAATTCTATAATTCTCTTGTCAAATTTCATCTTCTCCATTATAAGGGCCAGAAAATCATGATTAACTCTGTTGAAGGCTTTAGCCTGGTCGATCAGTAGAATCCAATGCTGAATGGTTGAGTCACGTGATTTTCATAGGGTGGTCATTATATCCATGGCGGCATCAACTATGAACCTGCCTTTAATAAAACCCTGTTGGTGTTCCGGCATAACTGCCCTACATATTTCATTCATTCTGTCTGCGAGAATTTTCATAAAGATTTTAGCGTCCCCGTTGACCATTGAGATGGGGCGCCAATTTTTCACTAGCGATAGATCCTCCCCCTTTTTTGGTATTAGCGTAATTAGGTTCTTGTGCCAGGATATTGGCATGGCACCTCCTTCTAAGACCTTGTTGAAAACCTTCACTAAGACCGGGTTATTGTTTCATTTGTGAGCTTGTAAAACTCGTAGGTGAGCCCATCTGTTCCGGGAGATTTGTTATTAGGGAGAGAACAAATAACCTGGAAACTTCCTCTGCAGTTATGGGTTTAAGCTTGTCATTGTTCATTGCATCTGTGACCGCAGGGAGATCCTTTACGAATTTCCTGCTTCCGATCTATCCAAGGGCTCTGGAGTATAGATTTGTGTAAAGAATTGTTGTATATGCTGCAGGACATCTATGTTTTCTGAATTTCCGTTGTTATGAACACTGATCTCATCTAGTTTGTTTTGGTTTTGTCTCAACTTGTATCTTGCAAAAAAATACTTTGTCGACTTTTCACCTTTTTCGATCCATCTGGCCTTAGATCTAAGAAGCCATTTGTCTGTGAGATCAGAATTTTCCTCCTCAATGAGATTCGTCAAGTTTGTTATTTGTTCATCTAAGTGTGTCCATTCTGAATTTTTGGACCGGGCTATTTTTAAGTGCGTCAACTTTTTGTGAAGACCCTCTAGCTTTGTCTCCGTGGACTTTGGTTTGCGGAAGGCTCTGATTATTGACTGAATGTTCAGCTTGCAACCGTCCCAATCTTGTATGGATCCAGGGTCCTCAATTTCCGCTATGACTTTTTGACTCAACCTGACATTCTGGAAGCAATTTTTGTCGAACCGCCACTGCACACTGTGTCTCTTGATTGGTCCAAAGGAAAGCAAACACTCTACTAACAGATGGTCAGAGTTGCCAAAGCGAGTTTTAATGCCAGAAATATTATGTCCGAAGTTTCTATCTATGAAAATGTAGTCTATACAGGTTCCTATTCTGCCGTTGTTTCTGGTATTTTGGAAATAAGTCAGAAATGGGTCTTCTTCTGAAAAATCATTTGCATTGTGGAAATTTTCCATCTTTTTTTGTAAAGTCTTTCTAGTGGGGTCGTGCTGTTGTGGAGCTTGGCTGACTCTATTTTCGTCAGGGGAGATGTTGGTATTGAAGTCACCTCCGACGATTTCTATTAATTCTTCCTCTCTTGGTGGTGACCAATTCTTAAAGAATTTGATTCTATTTTCTGGGCACGGAGGTGCATACACATTTGTTATCCTAAATGTCCTCCCCTGGTAATGTAACTTAACTGTTATCACTCTGTCATCATGAGAAATTTGAGAATCTATAAATTCAATTTTTTTTTCCTGCTAAAATGGCAGTCTTGCTAGACCAAATGGAAGCATACTGCCATTGATGACTTAAAAGTCTCTGAGCTTTGCATCTTTCAAATTCGTTTCTTGCAACATAACAATGCCTAAATTGTATGATTTTAGGAGAATGAATGTATTTTGTCTCTTATTTGCATTAATTAGTCCTTTTATGTTGAGCGTAGCTACTTTTATTTTTTGGTTAACAGACATATGTACGTAAAAGGTAAGAACCCTTTTGGGTTAGATACGGTTCGGGAGAACCCGTCCTCTTATATCGCTATAGGAGGACATTCTTACTTGGAACTGCTTCGTTGTACCGTTAATTACACTTCTTATGGAAGTCGGACGTTTATAGGTGACTATGGTGAAGCCATCATTTTCAGGTGGGTTAGTGTTAATTGTAGCCTTCGCTGGCGATTCCGATAAGGTGGTTATTTGTGTTAAAGAGCCGAGTTGTTCTGGGGTCAGAGTATGCCCCGGCTAATTTGTCATGTAGTGGTTCCTTGATTAGGGCCAGGTCTCCCGTGCCCCTAGAAAGGGGTCGAACCGACCGGGCAACTGCCTCCTCTGGTGTCACCTGGTTTTTTCCCCCACCTGCGGTGATACCTGTTTTGCTGTTTCCTTTTCTGGAAAAATGCCATCTGTGATGGTCTTTGCTGCTTCTTCCATTGTTACCTTATTTTCCAAAGGAGGTGTTAGGCTTGTGGTGTTTTCATTCTGGAAAGGAGTCATTAAAAGCTCCGTGTCCATTTCCTCTACTGGGCTGTTGTTCACATTACCAAATCCTTATTCATGCGTGCATTTTGTCTAGATTCAATAGATTCTCTAAATTGGATGCAGTCTTTTTTAATGTGACCTTCCTGGTCACAGAAGTAGCAAACTTTTGGGGGCAGATTTCCATTCAGTAGAAACCTTATTTTCCCAAACATGGGTGAATCGTGGAAGGTGCTTTTCTAGATCTGGGTCATCGGTGGTTTCGAAGATGACCACCCATTGATCTGTCAGGTAGGGAGTGCCTTCGATCATGAGAGGTTTGATGGCGGCAATTTTCCTGAAATTTTTGAAGGCCACAAGCAGAGCCTCTGAAACTTCACTTTTGTTACCTAAGGGTACATTGCGGCATCTAACTGGTAAAACCGATTTTCTGCCATCGGTCGGAATGTATCCGTAGTAAGTCTTGTTAAATATGACAATGCCCTCGGCAGCATATTGTTTTCGTTTTTCATCGTTAATGAAGGTGATTTCCAAGTGCGTACGGACCCCTTTAGTGAAGTATTGCTTGGTGGCGCTAATGTCGTATTTTACCTGATTAAACATGGAAGCCATAATCTATTGAATGAACCTAACATTCCTTGAATATCGATTATTAGCGCATTATCGTTATTTGTTCTAATATTTTGTCTTTGGGAGAAAGTCGAATAGGTCGATTGTCCTCTTTTCAACTTGGGAAAAAACGAAGTCCATTTTCTGTTGGAACTTATTGAGGAAGGATCCTTCCCCTTTTCCGGTTTACGTTCGGAAACAGCTTGTTTTGGTTTTGGTTCTAGGCCTAAATCCTCGTCCGAGAGTGAGCATTCTTCTATGAGTTTCTTTTGTTCTAATCTCAAGTCTTCAGCTACCACCTCAGTCTGTGCAGCATTAGAAGGGTCCAGGACAGGTTGTTCGATCTCTGTAGACATTTGTGTGTCCATGAGAGTAGTTTGCACATTCGTAATGTCTTTGAGAGCACTGAGTTCTTGTTCGGTTTTGTCATACCAGGAAGGTTCCTGAGTCTCTTGTGAGAAGGTGTCCTCGGTGTGCGTTTCTATTAAAACCTTAGCATCGTTTTTTGCTGTAGCCTGTTGCGTTGGGACTTGTACTTTCTTAGCTGTATTCGTTAACTTGTTTACTTTGTTTGTTTTTTTGTTGTCATTGTTTTTATTTTCTTTTTCCACTTTACGTCTTTTTGGCGCCATTTCTTCTGAGAATATAGCGTCGTCAAACGTACAGCAGTCTCTTTTCTTACTTCTGAGGGGACTAGCCCCGTTTACTCCTGTTTCTGTGGCCTCATTTGTTCTTCTAGTCGTATGTATTTTTAATAAACTGGAATTACCTAACGTGTACTGGAGAGAGTACGTGTAGATTTTAGTGTGTTGCTTTGTAAATGGGGTCTATCCCGTTATTTCCAAGGCACATGTCCCCTGCCTCGGGAGCTTCTATATGGCATTTTCTACCTTATTAGGGGGCATCCAGAAATAACGTTATACAAGAGGGGGAGGGGGTCTGACAAAATATAACGTTTTTCCTCTTAAGTAGGGGGTCAAAAAAATATAATGCAATTTTTTTAGAAAAAATCGTCTAAAAACTGACCCAGTAGTCCAAATTTAATGATTTTGGTACCATTCGATTCGTTTCGGTGAGAGGAGTCGAATGGTATCAATTTCATTTCATTTGGATTACTGGATCAAAAGTTATTGGCCAAATACTATTTGTTATTATGTTTTCATATAAAATGACTATAAGATCAATAGTTTTTTGTGAATAACTATTGATCCAGTGATCCAAATGAAAGATTTTGGTATCATTGGATTCGTCTCACTGAGACGAATCGAATGGTACCTAAATAATCCAAATCGGATCACTATGTCACAATATATTCAAGTTTTTGTAAAATTTGGGGGTCAAGTGCTACTATGAGGAGGAACATAACGTTATTTATGGATGCCCCTAAGGCTAACATTTCTTTTTTCCATGATGCCTCTTATAAGAGACTAGAGTGAAGCCTTCTGTGTATGAGAGAGTTGGTAAAGTTAAGTGCTTTCCATCTACCACCTTTGTCGGAACATTTCCTCTTGAACAATTATTGATAGTTCATCTCTATCCTGTATTATGGCTGTTTTTGCTATTTGGGGGGTTACCTGTGACTCTGAGATTACTGTCTCAGCATCCCCCATGAGGTTTTGAACCATTTTAATCAAACTGAGCTCTTCTATTTGCATTATATTGTTAGGTTGTTCTGACTTTTCTGTACTATCAACCTCTTTTCCTTTTTGGAAAGCATCTTCTGGGTCTTTAATTATAAGATTTGTTTATTTGTCCATTGTGATCTTCCTTATTCTCATGTAATTCCCTTTTAGGCTATGCTCCTTGTTTAGCTCATTTGTTGATTTATCATAGCTGGTGTCTTCTGACTATTTATTCTGCATAAATTCACGATGGCCCTCTTAATAGTTGAAATAAGCTCATTCAATGAAATTATGGAATCGTTATTCAAAACAGTAGGATTCAATATCTGCGCAGCAAAGCAACACTTTACGAGAGGACACAGAACACACCTAGAAATTACTTTCAATGATAAGGATACCCTGAAACAGTACACAACGAAAGGCATTGTGATACTGAATAGAACGTACTTCACAGGTACATTGCAATGGACATGAGGAAAACCTTCCTGTCGATTAGATGCAGAAATGTTCCACTTGGCAAGAAGGAAAAGGTCTCGGAGGCTCTCCTAGAAGCTTTTGAGAGGGTCGGGAAATTCACATCGATCAAGCCGTTGCTAATCGATGGAACACCCTACACCACCAACCAATGGATCGTTGTTTTTGAAACTACGGAAGACTACGACCTTGAGGCTAGGATACCCAGGTTTACTCATGTATGGGACAATAAGGTTATGACAGAATGGAAATCAGCATCCAAAGTCTGTTACTTCTGTGAGAAGGAGGGACACATTAGGAAAGATTGCCAACAGTTCCAAGCATCCGTTGCAGCAAGAAGCAGGCTTTACAACCAGATAAATATCATTGCGACAGTTGAAGAACCTGATAATATGCAAGGAGAAGAGGCCTCCACTTCTTCCACATCAGATAACATGCAAATGGAAGTACATGAACAAATCACTCAATTAGAATCAGACGCGATAGCTACAGAAAAGGTAACTGAAGGAAAGTCTCAAACAGAAACACAACCCCCGTAAACAAAGAGGCAGCCATGGCAACAAATCGGGAAGAAATTGAAGCCACTTGTGACAAGTTGTCAGAAATGTACAACAACCCTGGGAACTTCAAAGACCCAAATGGGAACACAGAACCCATTAAGGCGGACCTCCCTATGGTGGACGCCAAAAAAGAATATGCTTCAGACCTGAAGGAGGATGGGTTCACAATAGTTACATATAAGAAACCTGTTACCAAAAATGGAGGAATTAGTAAGAAAAAAGACAGCAGGAGATCTGCCCCTTATATCCATAAGGGACAGTGAACCAATCCCAACACTAGTTTGGGAACACAAACCCTTTATATTAATATGCCTCAGATTATCAAGCTCAAATTAGCAACCTTGAACGTGAAAGGGATAAACGACAGAGGCAAGCAAAAAAATACGTTTACTTTGATAAAATCGTACAAACTGGACATCATTTGCCTGCAAGAAACCAATTTAAATAATAAGAACATGGAGATCTTCTTAAAAAAACAGTGGATACACGAGTCAATTTGGTCTAATAATGAGGTTGACTAAAGCGGAGTTAATTTAATATATGATCTACACACTGCATAAATTACATTATTGATATCTATATAACCTTCTAACAATAATTGCATCAAAAAGGTAACCCTAACCCTAACCAAATTTCACTCTGCTTTAGCCGACCTCCTAATAAGGCAGCAATCCTGGCAGGCAACAAGGATATAGAATTCTCTAACACAAAAATAACCCACGGGGAAGAATTATCGAGACAGAATTTACCTTCAAAGGACAAGTATATCATATCACTAATATCTATGCACCACCGAACTCCCCGGACAGAGTAGAGTTTCTCAAATCTTGGACCCCAGAGATAAAACAAGGAGCAATAAATATTATGGCACATTAACCTAGACCCACTAAACAACCACACGATCCTTCAAGAAAGCTGCTGGCAGAACTAACACGTGACTTTATAAATGTGGCAGATTGCTCAGAGGGAAAAGCCGTTTTTAATGTATTTCCAAAATACTCAAGGTGGACAAACAATGGCCACCTGCATAGATTACATCTTTGTGGAGGAAGGATATGGGCACCTAGTCAATGAGGTTGCTCTACGTATTGGCAACTCAGATCATATGCTTCTAGAATGTTCTCTCATGTCCTCAAGTAAAAGCAGACATAGCCCGCTATGGAGGCTGGATAAGAAAGTCTCAAAAATGAAAGGATCCTGGAGGAGGCAATAAGTGAACTAGAGGAGGAGAGTTCCACACAGAACTGGGACCTCTGTAAGTTAAATATCCAGTCAATTATCAGAGCTTTCAGAAGACCGAAACCACCAGAGAAAAAGATTGAGTCTTTGCATAAGAAGATCACGAATTGTGCAATAAGGGTGGCCAAAAACCCCTCAGACGAAGTAGCCAGTCATAAACTAGAATCTTTCAGATCCAGTTAAAGGAAGAACTGGAAAAAATGTCAGAAAATTGGTGCAGAAGATCAAAAGCGAAATGGATAGAAGAAGGGGCATGCTCCACCAAATACTTCTATGCCCAATATAAAGCCAGAAAATTAATAAGCTGTTAGGATAAAATCAAACCTCCAGAAAACGGTCACCATGAAAGGGACACCCTGTGCCACATCAGGGATTTCTACGAAAAGCTCTATGAAACCGAAGAGATCGACATGGCGGCAATGAACAAGATTACAAATAACCTCCCACAGGTCGGTGAAGAATGGAACCGTACCTTGGTACGTCCAATAGGAAAAGAAGAAATACTTCAGACAATACAGGAACTGCCGGGAAATAAATCGCCAGGGACGGACGGTCTAACCTATGAATTTTATAAAACACTGGCGGAAAATCTGGCACCAATACTGGAGGTAGTGTTTAACAATGTAATCAAAGAAAGCAGGATGCCTTCGTCATGGCACAAAAACATTTTAATCCTGATACCTAAAAGAGAGGAAAACCTGGAGGATGTTGGTAACTGGCGACCAATCTCTCTGGTCAACAGCGACGCAAAAATTTTTATGAAGATCTTGGCAGGAAGATTCGGTTCTGGATATTATCACCACTATGAGGGCCAGTAGGAAAACATCAGATGAACATTGGCTGGTGCTGATTGATCAAGCGAAAGCTTTGGATAGGGTCAATCATACATATCTAGTAAAGTCCTAGAGAAAATGAACTTTAGTAGCACATTTATAAAGGTGGTAAATAACCTCTTTGTGAACCAAGAGGCTCATATCGTAGGAAGCAACGAGATCTCAAAGTCATTTAGAGTTAGCAGGGGGTATGCCAGGGTGACCCCCTATCACTGTTACTTTATATAATCACTTTTGAACCACTGCTGATACAAATCAAGGACCAAATCAGTGGTTTGCCACTAGGAAATTCATACTTTAAATTGGCGGTTTATGCTGACAATCTCACTGTTGGGCTGGGCTCAAGTTCAGATTGGAAGAAGTTAAAAGATCTTCTACACACTTACGAAGCCGCTTCAAATGCGAAGGTAAATAAAAGAAAGACTAAGTTGATACCGTTGACTTCAACTGCAGAGAGAGTAGAGCTAGAAGGGGAGGAAGAGCTTGCCAAGTGTGGGGAAAAGACTCCCTGGAAATCTTAGGCCACAAACTAAAAAGAGACGGCTCTCCTGTGAAAGGCTTTTGGGCCAAAAAAATTGAAGAGATTAAAAGATTATTAGAAAAGTATGGTAAAAGGAATCTCTCCTTCAGGGGGGAAATATTGGTAATTATCTCCCTGCGTATATATGCCCCCGAACAGGAAGCAGCTGGCAGAAATCAATGACCAACTCTCATTCTGAATTAAACAGAAATCGAGAATGTTGCCTAAGTACTCTACTTTCCAAAAGTCACATGAGAATCTAGGACTGAGGGCCCCAATTTTAAGGGACCTTCTTGATGCCAGACTTATCATGGTCTGGAAGAGCCTAGTCACGAAGAACTGCACATGGGCGGTAGCACTAAGAGATATAATCGCAAAGGAGCTAAGGAAGAAGAGGGATATTTCACCTCTACAGACCTGAATGCAAACCTAGTTAAACTAAAAACCTGGCCAAATGTATGGAAGCCATATATAAGAGCTTGGGGAAGAGTCCTAGCTAGATCCAACTGGCCATGGGAAGAACCTGAAATTATGATAGACCAATGGACAAGCAAACAGATTTCAACCAAGCGCGTTTTTGAACTGCTCAGAAGCAACATGAAACCAGGTACCAATAGCACAGAAGAAACAAAGAACCACGTTCTGACCTGGTTGAGTCTGAACGGAATCACAAACATAAAAAAGGACATTATGTGGAGGCTACACCACAGGGCTTTCCCGCTAGGTTACCGTACCAAACACATGGGGGAAAATGAAAATGGGGACTGTCCATGGTGCGAGGGCAGTATCCAGAGCCGAGAACATTTTGGCATCACATGTAAGGTCAGTAAGATCTTCTCGGAGAAAGCATATAGTAATTTGAACTTGGAGGAGGGGAATACACCACCAAAAACGATAGAAGACGTCTTTTCCGTAGACAATATTCAAAACTTCGGCAAGAAAAGGCTGTATCATGGTTACACACAACAGTTGTCTATGAACTCTGGTGTATGTTCGCCGCGTATAAGTGGGGTAAGAAAGCCTTGTCCTGTGACGCAGTAATTCGGCGCATGAGTTACAGGCTGACAAATGAATTTAAGGTCCTAAAGACAGGACTAATAAAGGGCTCAAACAAGCGAAGATCGAAATTCACTTGCATTAAAATAGATAGTTAAAATAGCTTGTATACTGTAATCGATATGTATTAAACATTGATTAAAATAAAGAGTGCCAAACGCGCCCCAACGGCCATGTGTGCTGATGGGTTAAAAAAAAAAATTGTGCCCGTTGATTGGTTGGGTTGTTTAACTATTATCTATCTGTTTTTATGAAATGCGTATAAATGAGAAAGTCCCTGTCCTACCTCGCATAATGGCATTATACGGCATACGACATTTATACATTTACGGCATTTATACGCTACTTATACGGCAAAATGTGCCGTATGCTATAGTAGTTGTGTCGAGGGTAGCTACCCCTCAAGATTCTAAATGTTTGCAGCTTTATACCAATTATTGAAACAACCGAAGACCCTGAACTGGAAAGGCACTTACCACAATCTCCAGAAACTATATCGCTGCCCCAGACTGAAGGTTTGAAAATAGTGATGTAATTTCCGGAGAGTTAGGTAATTTACTGGATGCCAGAAAAGATTCAGGAAAACGAAAATAACTGTAAAGCAGGATATCTGCATTAATTTGATTCACATAGTATATGGAGTATCTAATGTTACTCGTATAAAAATTTAAAATTTTCAACATGTTGAATAACATAATTTAATACTGTCCAACTTGTCAAGCCTTTCAATTTTGACCGGCATCATTTATAAAAAAAAAATTTTTAGAATTACAGCAATTATCATAAATTCTGGGATACCTGAAAATTTTCTCATTTCCTGAATCCTTTCTTTTTTGTCCGCTAATTACCTAACTCTCCAGAAACTATATCGCTATTTTCGAGAGACAGGGATGTAGTTAGGTAATTTACCGGACGAAACAAAAAATTCTGTGAAATGAGAAAATTTTTAGGTGTCCCAGAATTTATGATAGTTGTAAATCCGGATACAATCCAGATTATAAACCGGATAACTAAGGATATAAATTCGGATTAGAGAAAATGAAATAGAATATATATCCGGATATCCGGTTTAGTATCCGGATCCAAGCACTAAACAGAAAAAGAACTTAAAGCTGAAAAAAAAAACACAAAAATGCTGGCACAAGAACCGTGAGCAAAGATCAAAACAAACCATGTGATATCCTGACTGACACAACAATTCACGTGTCCCAGGTAAACAACAAACAGGCTGAAAAACATGTGCACCAAACAGACAAAATAAACAAAAACGAACTCATGAATCAAGCAGATAACGATCATCTAGACAAAGAAATTATTGATCCAATTACTTCGGGTACAGCCCAAGCATCTACAAGTGCATCTGCACTTTCAGCCAGGGAAGTTAAAACAAAACAATGGACAGACTTCTTTCCTAAACTCAAGGGAGGAAAAGCAAGTTTCACCAACACAGTGCCCAAACACAAAATTCTCTCTAAAAATGACAATGCTTTGATCATTGACATACAGAGCTTGATCAATATATCCACTAATGACATAATTGTAACATTTGCACTGAAACTCAATGGAGACTTATTAGCAGCCAAGACTTACTTAATAAGAGGAAAAAGGGTCTCTCTGGAGCTAATTTTCAAAAGCAAAGAAAAGGCACAGTTCTACGCCTCAGAAGGGATTACTATCTTTAAGCAAACATTTTTTGGTTATATTCCTATCAATCTCAAGCGTTCTTTTCTCACAGTGAAACTCAGGAATACACCAATGGGGGATTTAGAAAATACTACAGCACTCATTCTGGAAGCATTTCAAGATGTTGGCCAGATTGCTGCAATAAAGCCCCTCTTATACAAAGGAACAACGATCTGTTCAGATCAATGGTTGGTGACATTTGAAATTATAGAGGACCCAGACTTACACTCCAGAATCCCAAGATGCACCCATGTAGGTGATCATAAAGTAACAACCGAATGGAAGGAAGCTCCCAAGGTCTGCTATTACTGCGAAAAAGAGGGCCATATCAAAAAAGAATGTAATGAACTTAAAACCTCGATAGAAGCAAGACGCTTACTAAAAGACCACTCCAAGCCCTATCTTCAGCCCAAATAACCCCTATATTCAAGACTCCTCAACGAATACAGAGGGTGAAGCGCAAACTGAAGTGGCAGAGACAACTTATGTTTCAACACCAAACAATACAGGTTTGGTACCACAAAAAATGGAAATCGAAATAGCAGCTAAGGAATCGGACAAACCTACTCCAACTACCTCGGAAATGGAAATCCTAATGGATTCAAAAGAACCAAGCTCAACCCAAAGTACACTGCAGGAAATACCATTTACAGTGGTCTCCTACAAGAAATCAAATAATAAAAATGGAAAAAGAAAAGAAGAAGAGGGAAAAAATTTTACACATTTGGATCAACAGTATAGAGTCCATGGGATCGTCTCTCTGTGCGTACCGGGGCTAAAGAACCAACACTAAGACTACTTCCTCTTAGTGTAGCCTAACCCTCTTATCTTCTTTCATGTTTAAAATCACTACACTTAACGTAAAAGGTCTAAACAATAGACCTAAAGCACAGAGAACACTCACACTTTTAAAGTATTATAACCTCGATATCATTTTAATTCAAGAAACCAATCTCAGAGACACTAAAACAAGAAACTTTTTAGCACAACAATGGGGATTCAGCTCAATCAGGTCCTCAAAAACTGCAATATTAGCAGGTAGAAGAAACATTGAGCTCACTACAGTTAGAAAATCACAAGATGTTCGCATTATCACAGTCAATGCAGAAATTAAACAACAACCATTTCAAATCACAAACATCTATGCTCCACCCAGAGGTGAAGACAGAGTTCGTTTCTTTGAAAATTGGACTCCACCCGTAGCAGAGGGAAGAATCTGTATCATTGCTGGTGATTTTAACACAAATCTGGACCCAAAAAATGATAGAATAAGCAGTGCACCAGCACAACCTGATCGCTCAAGGGACCTTGTACAAAATCTTTTAGTTGATTATACTGATACAGTTCTGTTTGCAAAAGAGAGCCCATTTCTCACATTTTACCAATCCACACACAATGGTCAAAGAATGGCAACACAGCTGATTATATTTTTATAGAAGCAAGTCACATTCATCTTTGTAGAAATACTGATACAAAATTTGGGAATTCTGACCACTTACTAGTGGAATCGGAATTTAACTTCAAGCTGTCACATACCAACAGAGCTCAATGGAGGTTCGATAGAAAATCCTGGGACATTCCAGAACTGAAAATTAGTATAATGAAAGAACTTCAAGAGACCCAAAGCATCTCCAACTGGGATTTCTGCAAATGCTCAATTCAATCTATAGTAAGAGCCCATAAATCCAGTTCTCCTCCAGAAGAAAACATCCAGAGGCTTCATAAAAGACTTTGTAATTTGTACAATAAAATAGCCCAAAACCCTGTCTTAACTGATCTCAAACTAATTACTGAAGACCTTAACCTAAAGCTACAAGAGGAACTGCCATCTCTTTCAGAAAGGTGGCGTATCAGGTCGAGTGCCAAGTGGATAGAAGAAGGAGAGAAGTCAACAAAATACTTCTTTGCTCTCTATAAGAAAAAACACTCTACAACAAGCTGCTCAAAAGTAAAGAATCCTAATGACACAAATGGGACGTCCCAGGTACAAACACTCAGCTACATTAAAGAATTCTACCAAGAAGTCTACAAAAAGGAAACAATTGATAAAGAAGTAGCTTTTCAACTTACGGAAAACCTGGCATAGGTCTCTCCAGAACAAAATCATGCACTAATCAAACCCATCACAGAGGAGGAAATTCGCCAAACAATTTACAAACTCCCAAACAATAAGGCCCCGGGCTCTGATGTGAATTTTACAAAGACACCAGAGAGGCCGTTGTTCCAATACTAGTCAAACTTTTTAATGAGGTCCTCTCACAAGGCCAAATCCCCAAGTCTTGGAGCAAAAGCTTGGTCACTTTGATCCCCAAAAAGAACAATGATTTAGAGAACATTAATAGTTGGAGACCAATCTCGCTCATCGATGCTGATATAAAGATTTTCATGAAAATACTAGCAAACAGAATCAACCCAATCTGCAATGAAATTATAGGTCCAGCTCAACAGGCGTTCATAGCCAACAGGTCTATCACAGATTCAGCTCTGGATATCCTCACAGTACTGAGAAATCAAAAGGACCAAATGAAACAGCACTGGCTTCTTTTGCTAGACCAAAGAAGGCATTTGACAGGATTAGCCATGACTTTATATGTATAGTATTGGAAAGAATGAACTTCGACCACAACTTTATTAGGGTCGTCAATGCCTTGCTTTCCTCACAAGTTGCACACATAGTTGACTCAGGTCAAATATCAGAACCAATTAGAGTGGAGAGAGGGGTAAGACAAGAAGACCTGCTCTCCCCTTTCCTCTATGTTCTGGCTATTAACCCTCTAATAGAGACCATCATTCAGAACATTAGGGGCGTCCCGATTAGTGATACAAACTTTTTTTTTTTTTTTAAGCCAGGATCGGCTAAATACCTTCCTGAGCGCTGAGTGGCGCTCTTTTTATTATCATTTTATTTATATTACAAATATAGTTTCTGTAACTATACTATAACTATACCATTATAGTGGACAAATTATTTACTATGTTAATTTCTACTCCTAATACATCTAAACCTATTAATTTTCCCAGCCGGGCCTTTTGCTACCCTGCATAATAGATCATTAATTTTCCTATTCAACTGCGTTTTCAGCTGGCAAATTGCCGCTCTTTCCGACATTGGTTCCTTTCCCCATTTATGAGAGGTGTATGCGCACCAAAGCTCATATATAACCGTTGTGTTCATCCAGACTACGGCTTCTTTATTATTTTTCCCTATGTTATTCGTAGGTGAGAATATTTCTTCTAATTTCGAGGGTGGGAGTATTCCATCTATCCTTATATAGTCGTATGCCGCCGACCATATTTCTCTGCTTACTGTACATTCCAGCGCGAAGTGTTCTATACTTTGTTTTTCATCGGCACACTATGGGCAGTTGCCACTCTCACTTTCACCTATGTGTCTAAGTCTGTATCCAAGTGGGAGAGCTTTGTGATACAGTCTCCACATTAAGTCTTTTCTATTGTTAAGTATTTCTTTCTGAAATAACCATGTTGTGTCACTACCGGTTGTTTCTGTTTTCTTATTACATGTTTTTTTTGTTTCCCGGAGCATTTCAGCAATCCTTTTAACCGTAATCTGTGAGCCCGTCCATTGACCCACTTGTATTGCTGAATCTTCCCAAGGCCAGGTAGTGTTTGTAAGAATTTTGCCTTCTACTTTTCTCCAGGCTTTTAGGTACGGTTTCCACTTATCTGGCTAGGAATTTAATTTTACAGGACTTTCCTTTAGAACCGAGATCATGTTTGTATCCCTTTTATCCTTTATTGCTTTGGCTATAACGTTTCTTTGAAATGATGCCCATAAGTTATTGGAGGTCATGAGTCTTATCCACACCGTGACTAATCTAGCATCCAATAGATTACTTATTATGGGAGCTTGAAGCCCTAAATCTTTGTATGCCCTTTGGAACGTGGAGTATTTTGGTAGTAGTCTGGATTTTCGTTTGATCCAAAATGCGATGCAATCATTAATTTCTAAAATTTGTTTTCTATTAGGTGGGCAGATGTAAGTGGCACACCAAATTCGTGAAAGAATCAGGGAGTTCGCTACCAGGATTTTTCCTTTCATTGAGAGGTTCCTACCATTGTATTGATCAATTAATTTTTTTATCTTGGATATACAACTTGGCCAATAGTTCTTGTCGACTGATCCCTCTCTGTTTATTTCGTATCCCAAGATTGTTAGTTTTCTTCTTCTGTTGCTTTATTATATTCTTCCTCATTGCTTAACTCAACCCTCTCCGCCGTTTGTGTCAGTGGAATTAACTTAGTTTTCCTTTTATTGATTTTCGCGTTAGAGGCCTTTTCATATGTTCTGAGAATCTTCCCAGTCTGAACTAGATCCAATCCCGACAGAAAGATCATCTGCGTAAGCCGCTGTTTTAAAATATACGTTTGAGAGGAATTCCTCTAATGTTTTCTTGGATACTTCTTAGAAGGGGTTCGAAAGCGATTATATATAGTAATGGTGATAGGGGATCACCTTGACGTACCCCTCTTTCTACCCTAAACGATTCCGATATATCGTTTTTTCCTATGATATGAGCTTCTTGGTTAGTAAAGAGGTTTCGTATGATTTTAATAAAACTATCCGCGAAATTCTTTTTTTTAAGCACTGCCTGTAGATAGGTGTGGTTAACCCTATCAAAGGCTTTTGCCTGATCTATCAATAACAACCATCCTAAATCTGTAGCCTCTCTTTTTTGTCTGAGTGTAGTGATGGTGTCTAATGCAGTGTCTGTAATCTGTCGTCCTTTGATAAACCCTTGTTGATAACTGGTTATGACTCCATCACAAACGATGCTTAGTCTATTTGCCATATCTTCATAAATATTTTAACGTCGCTGTTTACTAATGAAATTGGTCTCCAGTTACTGAGTTCTTCTAAGTTCTCTTCTTTTTTTGGAATCAAAATTAATAGGTTCTTATGCCATGATAGAGGCATCTCGCCCGTTTTCATGACCTTGTTGAATACTTCCTTTAGGACCGGTGTAAGTTTATCTATTAAGAGTTTATAAAACTCATGTGTCAAGCCGTCAGAGCCCGGCGACTTATTATAAGCCAATAATCGAATTGTGTTTCTAATCTCTTCCTCACTAATCTCTTTTACCAGACTTGCATTCCCTTCTAGGTTGACTTGAGGTAAGTCGAATGCATCTATTTGCGCATCAATTTCCATTTGCGCATCAATTTCCATCAGCACATGATTACCGATTTTTTAAAAATTAGGGTTAGGGTGCCCGTATTAAGATTAGATTAATTTAGGGTAAAGTGGTTTATATAGGTAAATTTGCCTTCCCGGCATTTTTAATTAATGCTTCATGATAGGTTTAGACTACTGTTTTCTATATTTTTTGCATTTTTCACTTTTTTCACTTTGTTTTGCTTCGTCGGGCTGATCCGGGATGATCAAAATTCCTCTATTTGATTGGTTGATCATCACGTGCTGATGGGTATTGATGCGCAAATAGATGCACTCAGGTAAGTCACTGGTGATATCTTTGATCGCGCCCTTTTCCGGAGCTTCTGACTTATATAAGGCCTTGTAGAACATTTTTATATACTGTAGCGGGTTATTCCTAAACTCCGAGTCTTCTAATTCTATCTTGACAGTTTGAGGTCATTCTAGCTTTATACCTAGCGTAGAAGTATTTAGTTGATCGTTCCCCTTTTTCAATCCATCTTGCTTTTGACTTTTTGTGCCAGGTTTCTGAGAGTTGATCTAGTTCTTCTCTTAAGGCAGCCTGTGACTCTTCTATTTTTGCTAGGGTGGCGTCCTCACTACTGCCCCTAGCTGCCGTTACCTTTAATTTCGTTAGATTTTGATTTAATTGAGCAATCCTCCTTTCCAGGGCTTTAGGCTTCTTGAATGCCCTTATTATTGATTGTATTCTTAGTTTGCATATATCCCAATCCTCTGGGGTTACCTTGTCTGTTAACTCTTCTGTTACTTCTTTTACTAATAAGGAGTTCTTTAAGCAGCTTTCATCGAATCTCCAGCGGGTTCTCAACTCATGAGGTTTAGAAGAGCGTAGCGTGCATTCCAATAGCATATGATCTGAATTACCATGTCGTAATATTAGTTTTTTAAATAAGTGACTATACTCCGCTTCTATGAATATATAATCAATGCATGTAGCCATGCTTCTTCCCATCTGGGTGTTCTGAAAATAAGTGAGGAAAGGAGATTCCCCTGTCATTTCCGAAGCGTCTATGAAGTCTTTAGTTAGCTCTCGTAATTGTTGTCTCGAGGGATCGTTTTGAAATGCCGAGTGACTTATGTGGTTAACTTCCGGGTTTATATTAGTATTGAAATCCCCAGCCAAAATATTAATAGTTCCTTCTTTCAGAGAGGGGGCCCAGTTATCAAAAAATTTTGTTCTTTCTTGTATATTGGGAGGCGCATAAACATTGATTATATGAAAATTTTGATCTTTGTATAAGAATTCTGCCTCCATAACTCTTCCTTCTGCAGATCTAGTTACGTTGGTGAATTTTATGTATTTGTTACCTGCAAGTATGGCGCATTTGTTTGTCCAAACTGAGTTGAACCCCCATTGAAATTTAATCTGGTCTATTGTATCTCTATTGTTCAAATTTGTTTCTTGTAGTACAATGATGTCTAATTTATATGTTTTTAACAATGTAATAGTATTCGTTTGTTTGCCTCTGTTATTTAAACCTTTCACGTTTAATGAAGCTATTTTTATATTTATATCTCGAGGCATAATACGTGATTGGTTAGTAGGTTTAACTATTTGTGACCGCTGCCTTCCCCTCTATTAGAGTAGGGGCGGGTCTCGAGTTTTCTTTTTCTTTTTTGTCTAGTCTACTGGTGGTCGATCTCCTTTTTTTGTATTTTGAGTGTTTCACAACAGTAAAAGCATCTGCATTTTCTGTCCCATTCTCTGGTGGGTTAGCGTCAGATGCTATTTCCGTTTGCATTGTGTCCCCTGCAGCAGGAGGATCCATTGTCTGCCCCGTATTGGTGTAACCCAACGTCGCCAGTTTATCTACCGGGCCTGTGATAGGCAATCGAGGCGTGATGGTTTCCTTCTCGTCGGTTAGCTTTTCGAAAGGTTTCCCATCAATTGGTTCTTCAGGAGGGGTAACGTTAGATTTATCTATTTGCATGTCATTATTGGTTCCTTCTTTATCTGTTTGTTCGGAGTGGGATTTTATGGATTCATGGTCTATCATATCGTCATCTGAGGGGAGGTGGACTTCCTCCTCTTCTTTTTCAGTTGTTAATCCGAGGGAGGAAGCATTCCAAATCCTTCGGGTTCTTTCTCTGTTTTCAATAGAAGCCTTAAGTTGTTGGCATTCCCCTTTTATGTGCCCTTCTTCTTCACAGAAGTAGCAAACTTTAGGTGCCGACCTCCATTCCATAGTAACTTTATTATCCCAAATGTGTGTGAATCTAGGGATTCTCTCCTCCAATGATGTATCCTCAGTGATATCAAAAACGATTATCCATTGATCGGACAAATATGGTGTGCCTTCGATTAGTAATGGCCTAATCGATGATACCTCACCCACATTTTCGAATGCATCTAGCAATGAACCTGATATCTCTTCCTTGTCCCCTAATGGGACGTTTCTGCATTTTATTGAAAAATACGTTTTTCTAGCATCTGTGGGAATATAACCAAAATAGGTCCTTCCCTTAATCATCAGACCTTTAGCCACGTATCTCTTCATTGTTTCTTCGTTCTTAAACGTAATCTCGATGTGGGAGCGTTTGACCTTATTAAAATGTTGTTTAGCTGCATTAATATCATAACCAGCTGTTTTAAAGATGTCCCATTATTTCATTAAAAGAGCATTGTAAGCTGCCGATTTCAATTATTAGAGCATTATCATTTTTGGTTTTGATTGCGTTACGGGGAGAGAAGGTGGAGAAGGTGGTTCTTCCTCTCTTTAATTTAGGAAAAAGCGAGGACCACTGTTTCCTGGGTGTTGCCAGTACTTCCTTTTCTGGTGTATGAGTTTCCTGTTGATTTTTACCTTTATTAATATCCGTATCTGTATTCGTGTAATTATTTATGCCAAGTAATCTTTCCACTTCGTTGTCGCTAATAAAGTCTGCTTTGTCCCAAATATTTTCGTCATTATTTCTGGTTATGATAACTTTGTTTGTTATATTCGTCATACGTTCTTCGTTAGTAATATCTTTAAGTAAGGTGTTGTCTTTGTTAACTTGCGCATCCCAACTAAGAGGCTGGGTAGTGGCTGTTGTGGTTTCGTTATAAGTAAATGTTTCTAGTGCCGCTTCCTTCAGTGACTCCACTGCCTTATGGTCTTGTAAACTCGGTTTATTTTTTTTGTCTTCGTTGTCTGTAAAAACATTTTGTTTGCTCCGCTTAGACTCCATATTTTGTAAGTTATTTATAGTTTCGAGCTCTTCCAACTTTCTTTTTCTTCTCCTCTGGGGCAAAGCCTCTCTGTCTTCGTTCTGTGTGTCCTTCGCTTGTAAACTCTGTGAGGTTATTTTAATTTTCCGATTTTACTCTACCCAACTGTCGTGTTCTGGATAGAGTGTGTGCAGATCCGTGATACAAACTTCAAAATTGCAGCATATGCAGACGATCATTGGACTGGTCAACCCTTCTCAAAATTTTCAGTGACTATGAAAAAGCCTCAAATGCAGTCATCAACAAACATAAGTCAATCCTTATACCAATAAAAAACAATGCCCACAGAGTCAAACTCTCAGAGCAACATAATTTTAAAACCCCAACCAATGACCAGGAATACTTTACATTCCTTGGATACAGTGTAGACATCAAGGGTAACCCTAGCAAAACCCTTTGGAGCGAAATGACAAAAAAAAAATCAAAAACGAGATCGAAGAGCTCTCAAAAGAAACTTGTCATTTAGAGGAAAGATTCTTGCAGCCAAAACACTTCTTATTTCAAAGATCTGGTACCTGGCCTATCTCCTCCCGCCATCAAGAGGACAACTTAAAGAAATCGACTCACTTATAATAAAATGGGTTAAGAATAATTCATGAATGCTCCCCCAATACTCAACATTCAACTTGGGTATGAAAAGGGTGGTCTATCAGCTCCAATTCTCAAGGACATTCTTGATGCCAGAATTCTAACAATCTGGATCAAGTTACTATCTAGCAGCGCTTTATGGGCAAGTACAGAAAGAAAGATAATCACAGCAGAAATCCGTAACAGAAGGAATATTACAGTCAGGGAGGCACTATCACAAATTCCTTGCAAGACCAAAGGTTGGCCGGAAAGATGGAGACCATACCTAAATGCCTGGAAACGATTTAAGGGTAAGATCAAAACAACAGGTACCTGGCCATGGGAACCTAGTAATTTCAAAATAGGTGAAATAGAGGGTCAACATTTTACTGTCTGCATGGCCCTAAAAAGTCTATACGAACCATCGGTTCCCTCAAGCAACACAGATCAAAACCATTCTCAATTTAAATGGATCAAATCCAAATGGAGTCTTAACAAGAAGAAGGACACTTTTTGGCGCCTTATGCACAGGGCCTTACCTCTAGGGTACCAATTAGTGCACATAGATCCCAATGGCATTGGGGACTGCCCTAATTACCCTACCATACGCAAACCATTGAACATTTTGCTTTAAAGTGTCCTCTAAGCAAAGTTATCTGGGAAACTGTTTACAAAGTCCTGAAGACATCGGAAGAGGACTCAATTCCTTGAACATTAGACGATATCTTCAAAGCTACCAATATTAAAGAAAACAAGAAATGCAAAACTGCGATCTGGTTACACATTATCCGCATCTACGAGACTGTGCTGGTATACGCAAGCCAAATGGGGTGATAATGTTATCACTCAAACAGCAATTGCTAATATAATTAGGATCAAGTTAAAATTTGAAATTAACCTGTTATATAGAATTATTGGCCGTAAAGGCCGCAAAAAGCTGGGTAGCGGCAAAAACATTCTTGACTTCATAGAACTTTCTGTATAATTTTGTAAATTAATATATATAAATAAAGTACGCTTAGATGCGTTTTGAAAAAAAAGAGAAAATTTAACTTTAGTAGAAAACTGGCATCCTATTTTAATGGTCAATGGGGACATTAAGATATTCACGAAAATTCTCACAGACAGAATGAACAAAATCTATAGTTCAATTATTCCAGAACATCAACAGGGTTTCATCAAGGGAAGGTTTATTGTAAATGCTGCCATGGATATAATGACTACACTGCGGAACACACATGACTCAACTGAACAGCATTGGATTCTTCTAATCGATCAGGCCAAAGCTTTTGATAGAGCTAATCATGAATTCCTAGCTCTTATAATGGAAAAAATGAAATTTGACAAGAAAATAATAAAATTAATAAAAGACCTCTTCAAAAATCAAGTGGCTCATATCATTGGGGGCGGGTCCATATCTTCCCCATATAAGGTGGGCATGGGGTGAGACAGGGTGATCCCCTCTCTCCTCTGCTCTACATACTAGCATTTGAACCACTACTACTAAATATTGATAAAAAGATTAGGGAAATACCTTTAGGCACTCACCATTTCTTCAAACTTACATCATACGCCAATGATCTTTCCTTAGGTGTCAGCTCCTGCTCTGACTGGGAGACTATAACAAAGGTACTAGAAGGTTATGAGAAAGCCTCAAATGCTAAAATAATCAAGAAAAAGTCCAAACTGGTCCTGTTAACGCCTTCTGCGGAAAATGTAACCCTGCCAGAGGAAGATCAATATGAAAAAATCTCTAAACAAACCCCATTTAAAATACTAAGCTTTGAAGTTTTAAGAGACGGTTCGTCTAAACAAAGGAAACTATCACCAAAATAAAGACCCAAATAGAGAAACTAAATGCGAGAAACCTATCCTTCAGGGGAAAAATAATGCTGGCCAAGTCCCTATTTCTTTCTAGAATGTGGTATGCCACCTACATTCTGCCTCCCAAAAGAAAGCACATTTTAGCTATCAATGACCTCATCTCAAGTTGGATTAAGCAAAAATCTAAGTTCCTCCCCAGATACGTGACATTCCAAAAAAACCTGGACGAAGAGGGACTGGGTGCCCCCGTCATTCAGAACATGTTAAACGCGAGACTCATTATGATATGTCAGGGAAATTCGAGCCAAAAGGAATCTTAGCATTCTTCAAGCGTTAAAATCTACCCGATTAGCATGAAAGCCTGCCGAAGGAATGAAGGAGTTATGTGCGCACTTGGATTAAACTAAAGGGTGATATTGTTTCCACAAGAAACTGGCCCTGGTCATTGGAGGAAATGGTAATCAACCAAACGAACAGCCTTGGAATGATAGCTAGGAATGGAGGCAATGCAAACTTGGATGATCATCTGTCAGACAACTTCAGTTGGCTTAAGATAAAAGAACATATCAACAAAAAACTCGACACCTACTGGAGGGTGCAACATGGCGCCTTACCTCTTGGATACCGAACAGTGGGGATTGCATATGGTGTACTGAAGTTAGACAGACCATTGAGCACTTTGTGATAGAATGTGATATAAGCAAAGAAATATGGCGCTTAGCATACAATCTAATAGATACTACAGTGGACACAAGTCTCCCAGCCACTACACAAAAAGCCCTTGAAGCGAGTAACATAAAGAATAAGTCAAAGAAATGAGCAGCCCAATGGCTCCATATCCAGGCAATATATACAATATGGTGCTTATTTGCGAAAGCCAAATGGGGCAAGGAAGAAATAACTAAAACCAGGGCTATACGGCAAGCATAGTTTTAGCTCAAGAAGGAACTCCGGCAGTTACTATTCATTATTAGAGAGAAATCTCCTAAAATAAAACAGATATATAGTTCTTTAAAATTTAGTGTAGTTAAAAGCATGTAATATTAATTGATATAAATAAAGAGCGCCAATTGCGCCTCAGTCACGTGACTGAGAAATTTAAAAAAAATAAACCCGGTTCCAAACTCTAGTGTAGAATTATTGTTTTCTAGTGGGGCTTGAACCGGCGACCTTGCGATTGGGGACCTGGGAGCATAACCACTTACACTATCAACCCGCAGGCAGATATCTTTATTTAGTATCTATTTCTATTAGCTAGGATCCCAAATAATACATAAGGTTATATTGGCTTTAATAAACTTTTTGTAAATTTTTTAACCTTATTTTATATATAAGCTTCAATATTTAAACAATTTTATCTATTTAAAAATATAACAAAAGATCTACAGTCACTCTCTTCAGTAGGGTTCTAATTATACCAGTATAATAAAAGTGGCAGTATAATACCATGTATAATACGGTATTATACCGTATAGGGTGGTATAATTGGTATAATTAATATTGTAGTATATATTATAAATGAAAATAGTGTTCTTAAATAATAAAAATGTTTTTTTCATTATTTTACAAGTGAAACAAAAATAAAGTATGCCAATTTTTATTTCAAAGATTGAGATTGCAATATATATGCTAGAAGTTGAAACTGGTTAAAAATTTGGAATGGAAATATATTTGCACACCAAACTCAGTTATTATTAATCTAATCTTAATCGAGTTACATGTAAATTCACTATTATATATAAGTAATAAAATTGAATTTTTTATTTTTAAAACAGGTTTTACTATCTAAGTAACTAATTTAGTGTTATAGATAACAGATTAAATAAAAATATAAAAATAATTGGCAATTAAGGAGTAAGTTAACAATAAATGGTAAATAAATTTAAATAAAATTAATAATGATAAATAAAGAACTTTAAGGCTAACAGGTTGTTATAATGCAATAATTAGATAAGTATAAAACGTCTTTTCAATTTCAGATTCTTGCTCATATTTGTAGCGTTTACCCCTTTTCAAGCTTCTAATAATAACGCCTTTTATGTTTGATATTAATGATTTTAAAACCAGATGTATGTAACAGGAATAATACTAAATTAATATAGAAATGTTAAAAGTTTTTTTACCATTACATTATTATTAAAATTAGTTTAACTTCCTTGGGTCAGATAGCTCAGTGGTTAGCACTCCAGGGTCGTATTCGCAAGTTCACCGGTTCGAGTCTAGTGGACGACAAAAACCGAGTTAGGACCATGAATATTAAAAGATCTATGATGAGGTGTCGATTATCTCCCATTTCTGGCCATGGTACTACAGCAACAATGAGTTGTGTGACATAACCACAAGGTCATAAAGCATCCAGAAAAGGAAAAATCTGACAAGAAACGTTGTAAACATAAGGAACGTCCACTATAAAAGAAAAAGACAAACAAGTGTGTTATGAAACTAACCAGGAAAAGTCCCACGAGGAAAACCTGACCTGATCCAAACTCAAAAGGGAGTACCTGGGTAGCGAAAAATGGACCTACTAAGCATATTGGCGGAGTAAACTAACTCTTTAAAGTTGATCTAAATGAAGCCTTTGGGTGGGGCGCACCGAATGACGGTCCGGCTGGACTTGGCCAGGAAAACCGGATAAAGGGGAGTAGGTTAGAATAGACTTCATAGGACAAATTTAAAAATAGAAAATAGAATATGTAATGAAAATGTAGGGGGTCCGTTGGGTCCCCATGACCAATGACCTTAAATAAAGATCGCCAAACGCGACCCCTAGGGGTAAACCTAGAGGAAATTTTAAAAAAAAAATAGTTTAACTTGAATTGTACTAAGCCGGTTTTAATCTTATTAAAATTTAACTAGCTAAATATAGTAATATATAACGTATAAAATATCATTGCAGATGATTAGAAAAGTTAACAAGAAGCAACTATTTATTTGTTCTAAACAATGCACTTATACATATTAAATAAATTTACATATAACTTATGTATTAATTTTAAACATGTTAGAACTGGTAATAAATTAGTCAGAATTTTTTTTTTAATTTCCCAGTCTCATGACTGAGGCGCAATTGGCGCTCTTTAAAATATCAAGTAATATTACATGTTTTTAACTACGCTAAATTTTAAAACACTGTATATCTGTTTTATTTTAGGAGATTTCTTCTTAATGTTGAACGATAACTGCTGGAGCTCCTTTTTGAGTTGGAATTCTGCCTGCCGTACAGCCCTGGTTCTTGTTATTTCCTCCTTGTCCCATTTGGCTTTTGCAAACATGCACCATATTGTATATATTACCTGGGTGTGAAGCCATTGGGCTGCTCATTGGTTTGATTTATTCTTTATATTACTTGCTTCAAGAGCTTCTTGTGTGGTAGAAGGGGGACTCGTGTCCACTGTAATGTCTATCAGGTTATAGGTTGAACATCATATTTCTTTACTCATGTCACAATCTGTTACAAAATGTTCGATGGTTTGCCTAATATCGGCGCACCAGTGGTGCACCATATGCAGCTGCTATTGTTCTCTGGATCTAGATGACGTGTTCGGTATTTTGGTATCCAATAGTCGCCAGCAGGTGTCTAGCTTTTTGTTAATGTGATTTTTAACTGTTAACCAACTGAAATTGTCTGGTACTTGATTACTCGGGTTTGTGTTATATCCACTCCTAGCTGCATTCAGTTTTCGCACGATCCATTTAACTGTCAGCCCAGGACTATTGGTTTTGTTAATTATTATTTCCTCTGCCGACCAAGGCCAGTTTCTTGTGGTTGAGATATCACCATTTAGTTTTATCCAGATACACATGCGACTTTTCCATTCTTTCGGCCAAGATTTCGCAATAACTGGGTTTGATTTTAGTTCTTGTATTACACTGAGATTCCTTTTGTTTCTAATTTTTTCTGAAATTAATTCTCTTTCGTAACAGGCCCAAGTAGAACTGCTTGTACATAAACGTTTCTATATCGTTATAAGTCTCGCATTCAGCATGTTTTGGATGACCGGAGCACCCAGTCCACCTTATATATGAGGACGAAAGCATTTCGGGTTCTAAACCCCGAAATTAAAATTTGAAGACGAAATTGTTTTTGACCTATTTTACTTGAAAGATGAAATTATTTGATACTTTTTTGAATAGACAAAATTATAAGGAACATATCTATATAAATTTTATTTGCTCTTCCTTATAAAAAATTTTATTTTCTCTAATGAAGACGAAATAGGCCTTTCTTAAAAATCAATTTCAGTGGCATCACTAGTCCACCTTCATCCGGATTCTTTTGGAAAGTCGCGTATCTGGTGAGGAACTTGGATTTTTGCCTAATCCAATTTGAAATGAGGTCGTTGATTGCTGATACATGTTTCCTTTTTGGAGGGAGGATAGAAAGAACTAAGGACTTGGCCAGCATTATCTTCTCTCTGAATGAAGGTTTCTAGCATTTAGCTTTTCTATTTGTACTTTTATTTTATTAATAGTTTCCTTCCATAGTCTTTGCCTAGGTGACCCATCCCTTAAAACTTCAAAGCCTAATATTTTAAATGAGGTTTGTTCAGAGATCTTCTCATATTGTTCTTCTCCTGGAAGGTTTATATTTTCTGCCAAAGGCGTTAGTGGGAGCAGTTTAGATTTTCTCTTGCTTATTCTAGCATTTGAAGCTCTTTCATAGTCTTCCAGTACTTTTATTATGGTTCCTAGTCTGAGCGAGAGCTGACCCCCAAAGACAGGTCATCAGCATATGTCGTAAGTTTGAAGAAATGGTGAACACCTAGGGGCAGTGTTGTCACTTGGACGTGTCCATACTATGTTTTTTGTCCAACATCCAAGATTGTCCAAAATCGTCCAAGCCTATGTCCCATGTTTAACTAATCAATAAAGTAATTTAAAAAAAATATATAATTATATATTTTTTTAGGTACTGGACTCATTGGTGAAAAAATTAAAATAGATTATCTTAATAAAATTTTAAGTAATTTTAATTTGAAAAAATGGCCAAAATGTCCAAAAAACGTCCAAATGACAACACTGCCTAGGGGTATTCCTCTAATCTTTTTGTTGATTTGTAGTAATAGTGGTTTGAATGCTAGTATGTATAGCAAGGGGGAAAGGATCCCCCTGTCTTACCCCACGTCCCACCGTAAAGGGAGATGAGATAGACCCACACCTGGTAATGTGAGCTACCTGGTTTTTGAAAAGGTTTTTTATTAGCTTTATTATTCTCTTATCGAATTTCATCCTTTCCATTATAAGAGCTAGAAATTCATGGTTGACTTTATCAAAAGCTTTGGCCTGGTCAATCAGTAAAATCCAGTGTTGGTCGGTTGAATCTCTTGAGTTCCACAGAGTTGTCATTATGTTCATAGCTGCATCATGTTCCGGTATAATTGCGCTACAGATTTTGTTCATCCTATCTGCGAAAATTTTCATGAATATCTTTACATCCCCGTTGACCATTGAGATAGGGCACCAGTTTCTACCAAGGCTAAATCCTCCCCTTTTTAGGTATTAGCGTTATCAGGCTCTTATGCCAAGATATCGGCATAGAACTCCTGACTAAAACCTTATTGAACACCTTTTCTAGGACCGGCGTCACTGTTTCCTTAGTTAGTTTGTAGAAATCGTAGATAAGCCCATCTGTTCCTGGTGATTTGTTGCTGGGAAGAGAGCTGATAACTTGGGAGATTTCTTCTATTGTTATCAGTTTACACATGCTATTGTTCATTGTTTCTGAGACTTCTGGTAGGTCATCTACAAACTTTTTTGCTTCCTGTTTGTCTATATCTTCTGGGGTGTAGATTTGTATGTAAAATTGTTGTATGTATTGTAAAACATCTTTGTCCTTTGAATTTCCATTGTTGGGGATTGTGATCTCATTAAGTTTGCTGTGATTTTGTCTTGTCTTATATTTAGCGAAAAAGTACTTAGTCAATTTTTCACCTTTCTCTACCCATCTAGCTTTGGATCTGAGGAGCCATTTATTTCAATGAGGTTTGTCAAGTTTGCTATTTGTTCATCCAGATGAACCCAATCCGGCTCCCTGGCTCGAGATGTTTTGAGGTTGGTAATCTTTTTATGAAGCCCTTCTAGCTTTGTTTCTGTAGCTTTAGGTTTTCGAAATGCTCTGATTATCGACTGAATTTCAATTTGCAACTGTCCCAATCATTCGCAGACATGGGATCTTTAATTTCAGCTAGGACCTCTTTATTCAGTCTTTTGTTTTGTAAACAGTTGTGTCAAATCGCCATTGCGTGTTATGTCTTTTATTTAGTCCAAATGATAGTGAGCACTCCACCAGGAGGTGGTCAGAGTTGCCAAAGCGGGTTTTGACCCCAGATATGTTATGTTCTAAGTTCTTATCTATGAAGATGTAGTCTATGCAGGTTCCCATTCTACCACAATTTCTAGTGTTCTGAAAGTACATCAGAAATGGGCTTTCATCTGAGTAATTAGATGCATTATGAAAATTGTTCATCTTGTTTTGTAGTGTTTTTCTTGTAGGATCATAATGCTGTGATGCCTGGCTAATCCTATTTTTGTCCAGGTTAATATTCGTGTTGAAGTAGCCTGCGACGATTTCTATTAATTCCTCACTTTCTGGTGGAGACCAGTCTTCGAAGAACTTAACTTTATTTTCTGTACTCGGGGGCGCATACACATTTGTAATCCTGTATGTTCTCCCCTGGTACTGCATTTTAGCTGTTATAACTCTGTCATCGTGGGAAATTAGTGAATCTATGAGTTTAACTTTTTTATTTCCTGCTAAGATAGCAGCTTTGCTAGACCAGACCGATTCGTATTGCCATTGGTGTCTTAAAAAGTCCCTGAGTTTTGCATCTTTCAAATTAGTTTTCTGTATCATTATAATGTCCAAGTCGTATGATTTAAGAAGAACGAGTGTATTTTGTCTTTTACTTATGTTAATTAATCCTTTTACGTTGAGCGTAGCTAATTTTATTTTTGGCTTGCAGACATAGATACATAAAAGATAAATACCCTGTTGGGTCAGATATAATTCGGAGATACCCATCCCTTTGGTAGCCATAAGGGGTTTTCGCAAAAAGTTCTGCCCATATATATCATTTTTTAACTTTTTGGGCGTTTGTAGGAGATTATAATAAAGTTATCAATTTTAGGAGTAGCAGTAGCTATTACTGGAGAGTTCATTTGAATGGCCGATGAAGTAGGAAAGTCCATTTTATCTTGCTGATCTATGTATGCACCGGCGAGTTCGTCAATGGCTCCGTACTAATTTGAGCAGGGATGTCTGTGCCCTTTAGTGGGGTTTGTTCTGTTAGATGTGCATTCCTTTTACTTTCTATAGATATCAATGCATCTTTCATGGCCATCGACTTGTTTTCCTATTTTGTATGGGTACCTGTCCTGGCGTTTTCTTTTCCAGTAGCGGATCAGCTAAGTCAATCTCTGATGCTTCCTCCATTGTTACCTCATTTCCTAATAAGGATGTGAGCTTGTGTTGTTCTCCTTCTGTGAGGAGGTAATTGAATAATCTATGCCATCTTTCCCTTCTAGGTTATTGTTCTCGTACCCTGTGGTCTTATTCCAACGTGCATTCTGTCTTGATTCTACTGAGGACAGTCTTTCTTTATGTGGCCTTCCTTGTCACAAAAGTAACAAACTTTTAGGGCAGATTTCCATTCTGTTGAGACCTTATTTTCCCAAACATATGTAAATCATGATAAGTGCCTTTCTAGATCTGGGTCATCAGTTGTTTCGAAGATTACGATCCATTGGTCCATTAGGTAGAGTGTACCATTAATCATAAGAGGTTTGATAGTAGCGATACTTCCGAAATTTTCGAAGGCTTCAGGAAGCGCTTCCAAAACCTCGTTATTATTGCCCAAGAGTACATTATGACATCTGACCAGTAAAAATGATTTTCTTTTATCCGTTGGAATGTATCTGTAATAGGTAGGGTTGCTAGTGCGCATATTAATTTAATGGTGCACCACTAGTGCACCATCAGATTTTTGGTACATAGGTGCACCTAGTGGTGCATCATATTAAAAAAAATATTTTACAAACCATTAATTCAATATATTCCAACAATTTTTTTTTAAATTGCATCAATCTTAAACCTAAACTTAACTCTAACGACAATGGCTAGAATTAATTTGCCTGCGAAATTAGCTGCTGATAAAATAACTCTTATGAAATAGACTTGTCCGTAAATTAATCAGCTGCGAAATAACCATACCTGAAATTAATTCTTTGCAAATTAAATTTTCTGTAAAGTAATTATTGGTGAGTTTATCATTACCGAGTGAAACTGATGCCATTAAATAAATATTAAATAAAAAAAAACTCAATAAAATCGAATTAATATATCTAATAAAATTGCAATAAACGCAATTTGAATCTCAAGATGATTTGTTAATAATAATAAAAAATAGTTTATGCATTCTTGTTCCACATTATTTCTGAATTTATGTTGATTATATTTTAATAGTTTTTGCATTCTCTGCGTAGAAATATCCGCATTTGTTTTTGGCAACGGCAGGAACTTTTCCAAGTTTTTTATGACATCTATGCTCAGCATAGTATGTAGGACAGATTATTTTGTAAAATTTTTAACAACAAACTTACATCACCAAGTTATCCCATTGTGATTAGGCACGTGCAGCTCAACTGATACGCTAATACAAAGAACCTTAAAGGTATTAGCTTGAATTTTTGTTACATCAATGATTATAATTTTTTATGATAATTTCATGCCATATCCTTGCGAATCAATAAAGTGTTAAAGAAAATATGTAGTACAAAGTGATAAAGATCGATTTGAATATAATGAACAAAGAAAAAATGAAGCATGTAACAATAAAGATTATCCGCAAAAATATCAATAAAAAGATCAGTTCAAATATTAATATGATTATTAATAATAATAATTATTAATGTCATTGATAAAATGCATAATTTTTTTAAGGGTGTGGCGACTTAGGGAAGTTGGTAAGTTGTCACCCCCAAGTGGCAGGTCTAGGGTTCAAATCCCACTGGCGATGCTTTGGAACAATATATCTGTGTTACGGTAACCATTTCCTGTCGATCGGTTGGGTATATTACCTGTAGTCCTTAGTTACTATCTCGAATGGAAGCTTTCGGGTGAAGTTGTGTCCGGTGACACAGACAAATCCAAGGAACCGGGGAAATGGAAACCCATTTGGAAAGTCCCGAGTAAGGAGGTAGCAACGATCTTTGATGGTGCTACTAAAACCGGAATATCAGAAACCGGAGCTGGAGAACTGGACAACATGACCTTCGGAAGAGAGGGTCCACCAACCTGGCCGCCGGAGTTGTACCGGAGGAAAAGGACCTATGTTCTGGAATTAGGTACCAGGGGAAGAAAAACTATAGTAGCACCTAATGCTGGGTAGATCAACCCTTCCGGGCCAACTGGTTTGGAAGATTGGGGCACCCGGTGATGGACCGGTAGGAAAGTAATGGTGGGTACCGGGGTCGGTGTGAACCTTACAAGGGCAGAAGTAGGTAATGGTAGCGGTTAGGTACCCCCTGACTGCAAGTTGCTTGCCTCGGTGAGTGCGTAAGTTACCGAAGTGTAGGTAATACCTGTGTGGAACAGGGACTGCTCTACCAAGTTTACCTGCGAGGATAAATTAGTCCTAAGGGGATGTAGGTAGCATCCGGGACTGTCTTCGACTGACTAATGTATCGGAGGGCTGTACCGGTGATCACAAGTAGGATTGACATGCGAAGCGTTGGACCAGAGGGTTTAAATAGGCAATCCCCTAGTTGGGTTGTAGGTATGGCAACTAGTGTAGAACCTTCGGGCGGACTACTTAAATTAGACAACCAAAAGTTGTAC
>QKWP01002037.1:0-50032 GCA_003550325.1 Gigaspora rosea | reverse complement strand
TTGTTCATTTTTTTTTGTTTTTTATTTTGTTGTTCTGCCATGTTTTTTTCGAATATTTCTTCGTGTTCGTCTTCCTGTGTACGTGTCCTTTTTGTAAGGGCGTTAGCCCTTACTACCCCTTCTACTTTGTGAGTCTTGTCTAGTCTCCTGTAACGGATTATTGTTATTCTGTGTGTGTCTCTCCTCCACCTCACTTGAACTGGAGAGAGTGCATGCAGATCTTTTTAATTAATCCTTTTACATTGAGTGTAGCTAATTTTATTTTTTGCAGACATAGATACATAAAAGGTAAGTACTCTGTTGGGTCAGATATGATTCAGAGGTACCCATCCCCTTTGGTTGCTATAAGGGGATTTCCGCAAAGAGTTCTGCCCATATGTATCATTTTTTACCTTTTTGACATTGGTTGGACATTTGTAGAAGACTGTGATAAAGTCATCAGTTTCAGAAGTAGCGGCAGCTTTCACTGAGGAGTTTATCTGAACAGCTAGTGAATTAGAAAAGTCCTTTTTATCTTGCTGATCTATGTATGCACCGGCGAGTTTGTCACATGACTTTGCATTAATCTGAGCCAGACCGTCAATGCCTTTAGCGGGGTTTGTTCTATTAGATGAGTATTTCTTTCACTTATGAATGTCACTGCGTCTTTCATGGCCGTCTGACTTGTTTCCTCATTTTGTGTAGTTGCCTGTTCTGGCGTTTCCTTTTCCAGGGGACATCTAAAGCGGGGCCAACTCATATTTCTTAATAATTTTCTTGATTAAATTTAGGGTTAGGGTAGTGTTAGGGTCATCTTATATTAGGGTTAGATTTGGTTTTAGATAGTTATATATAAGCAAAATTGCCTTCCTGATATTTTTACTTAAACTACCTGAGGTAGGTTTAGACTGCCGTTTTTTGTATTTTTTAGGTTTTTCGTTTTTGTGCTTCGCTAGCGATCATCAAATTCTGTAATTTGATTGGCTGTGATCACGTGAATTTGCCCCCGCTTTAGATGACCCCCTTTTCCAGTAGCAGACCAGCTGAGTCAATCTCTGACGCTTCCTCCATTGTTACCTCATTTCCTAATAAGGGGGATGTCTAAAGCCAGGTAAATCACGAGATTACCCGATTTTTCTGATTTTTCTGATTTTTTAATTAGGGTTAGGGTTTGGGTTAGGGTTGGGTTAAGGTTAGGTTAGGAGGTGGTTTTTATATAGTAAAATCGCATTTTCAACACTTTTACTTAGTCAAACAAGACGGTTTGGATAGCCATTTTCTATATATTTCGTGTTTTTGTCTTTGCCATTTCGCTTTGTTTTGTTCGGACTGATCCGGGTTATATATCGGGTAATTTCGTGATGTACCTGGCTTTAGCCTACCCCCTAATAAGGAAATTGAACTTGTGTTGTCCTCTTTCTGTGAGGAGGTAGTTGAGTAATCCATGTCATCTCTCCCTTCTAGGTTATTGTTCTTGCGCCCTGTGGTCTTATTCTAACGTGCATTCTGTCTTGATTCCATGAATTAGGGCAGTGTTGGCATTGGACATATGTCCATCTAATTTTAACATGATTGGACTGAACTGGACATTGGACATATGCTTGGACATAGTCCAGGTCCAATATGTCCAACTATTTACTAAAATTTCTAAAATTATTTATTATATAAGCTACAACAAAATTCTATTTAAATCTATATAATAAAAGAATTTAAATTAATTCTAAATTAGTATAAGTTGCAATAGAATTCTATATAAACCTGAGCAATAAAAAAATACTATTTAATATATAACTTTAGAATTAACAATTATCAATAAGTTAACCAAAGTTATAATGTAATGCTTTAATTCTATTTTTGATAAATCATCTGGATTCTATCAAAGTCAGATTGAATTGCGTTAGATTATACATATTTAAAGTTAGCATTTAAGCATATCCTTAGATTTGTTATTCAAGTTCTTTGACCAATTTGATTAAAAATCTCTAATCAGGATATCTAAATTTATTTGAATTGAAGGATCAATCTAAATTGTCAAACTTAGATTGTGTTCTACTATACATATATATAGTAATTTTATAATAATTATTATTACTATTAATTAGGCTGACTATTACAATTACAGAAATTGGTAGTTTTTTATACTGTTATTGCCAAAATAAGCTACCTCCAAAAATAAGCTACTCCAAAAACATCTTTAACTCAAAAACAACTACCTCATGATTGATGAAAGTTACTACATAGTAAAGTCCAAACTTTACTAAGCAAATCGATTAAAGCCACTTAAGTAAACTTATTCAGGGGATTAAAATATGTATACCCTAAAATTTATAACAAAATTGGAGAACTTTTTATTAATTAACTTTTAATTTTTACATTTAACAAAGAGATTAAAATTTATTAACAAAATATATTCATTGAATATAAAAATTAAAAGTCAAATAATAAAAAGTGCTCATATTTTGATGAAACTTTTAGAATATGTGTAGAGTAGTTCCCAAACATTTTACTTAAGTGCTAATAATCGATTTACATAGTAGAATTTAGACTTTACTATGTAATGTCTATTGGTGATTGACCAAAAATTGATTATATCTGAAAATAAGCTACCCTGGATTTTTTGTGTTCAAAATTGTCCTAAAAAGGTAGCATATTTTCAGAAACATATGGTAGTAACTATAGTTAATCTTTAAATTGTTAAATTATTTGAATTTTATCTTTGCATCAAAAGTATATTATAATAAATCAAGTATAATAGATCAAAAATTTATAATTTGATTGGCCAATTGTCGCATGATTATGCACTAATTTAATATTACACAATGTCCAATGTCCAACCCCATCTGGTCCAATGGATTGGACTGGACTGGACATGGGTGGCCCAATGTCCATGTCCAATGTCCAGCCCAACACTGGATTAGGGGTCTTAGCTAGGTCGGGTCTGTCCCAACCCGACCTGGGTCAGACCCAACCCGGGTCGGGTTGGGTCAGATCAAACCCGGGTCGGGTCAGACCTGGGTCAGAAAAAACCCGGGTCGGATCAGACCTGGGTCAGAAAAACCCCGGGTTGGGTCAGACCCGGGTCAGACCCGGGTTAGTGATGGGTGACGCATGACGAAACCATTTCATTGCAAAAATAAATAAATAATTAATTAATTTATTATAAAAAAAGTATTCATCTAATAAAAAGAACTTCATACATACGTACAATTAGGCAAAATTCTTGTGATCTAGTAATCAGATCTGCGTCATTTTAAAGTATATATGCAGCGATCACAGATCGGAATTACCAGGAACGTAAGTGTATGGTTTTACTGGCATCTTAAATCGAAGGCATGTTAAATTAATTATGATGACATTTTTTAATATATGCAATAAAATCATTAATAATATTTAGTTCAGCAAAGTATAATAAATTACTATAATAAAATAATAATATATAAAAGTTTATTTTTTTCAAATTATTATCATTATGGGTCCAAAGCAAGTTTCATTAGACAGTCGAACATTAGAATTTAAGGAGGATCTTGTAAAGGACAGTAATAAGCTAATGTGCCGATTCTTTTACTATAGTGGTGACTATAATATTCAGTCATCAAATAATCATCTTATATTATAAAACAGAATTTGAATCAAGAACCAAGAAAATGTTGAATATTTTATACTTTTAATGGTTCATGTAAAAAAATAAATTAAATTTTTAATGCAATAAATAAATAAATTGCTGATATCGAAAACATAATTTGCTAAATAATATCACAAATTCCACAGGTCCCTGTTCATTTTTTTTAAAAAAACATGAAATTATTAGAAAATATCTGATTGGTGCGTTCTACTGAACGTACAAAGATATATTGTCGCGTATAAAACGTTTCAAGATATCAAAAAAAACTCTGTTTTAATAAAATATCAATTCTTTAAATATATTACAACAACAGCTTTTTTTTTTAAATAATTGCAAAGATAAAGGACTTTATTCAGGAGAAAGTCAAGGAATATTTACTTGTACGTAAAAAATGAAGTAAAAATAAAATTTGCTATAGGTGTCAGATTTCTTTTAAAGTAATTTTTGTGTTGACTAGTATTTAATCAAGGAGGTATAGTTAACATTGTTAGAGCTGTATCGGCCATGATTGAGGAGGTATTATAAGTGTTGTAGAGTTCATTCAATAGTGCCATATGATAAACCTGCATAGCTGATTTAGAGTTGGTGGTAGAATTAATTTTACAAATTAATACAGTTACGGCATTGTTGTATTTTTTGCCGTAATTGCTGTGAGCCGTACAGCCATAAAGCCGTATTGCAGAAATACTATTCTATAATACCGTTTGTTAAAATGCTGTACTGCATTATGGTTTCTTTTAAATAATATACTATTAAATATTGTTTTTGAATTACTTCATTGATTTAAACATGCAATGACTATGAAAAAAGGGGGTTTGTAGTCTAGGTTTTATTTTGACTTAAACGTCGTGGTTTATTTTATTTGGTCAATTAGACCATTCTATAAGTCATACATCTTTAACAAGTTAATTAATCAGAAATAACACCATTGTTAACAGCATTTATGGCTTTATAAGCCTACATATATACTTACGTGGTTTAAAATTTATAACTATTGTATTCTGCTGCAGAATACACTTTAATAACTTTTATGCTTACGATAAATGAAATGCTTTTATGGCTAATAACAACATATTCATCAGTTTTCGACACGTAGTTACTTAATTATAACATTATATATTATAAAGTAGTCACGGTATCGCATTATTACAATATTGTATTTTTGCGGCATTACGGAATTACATTACGACATTACGGCATATAATTTTTATGGCAATTAAACGTTATGCCATAATTAATTCTACCATCGGTAAAATGCCATAATTGCCATAATTCAGTAATTCTACTACCAACTATAGTTGAGGAGGCATAGTTGGTATTAACAATGCTGTACCGGTCAGAATTAGTGATGCTGTAGGAGGTATTATAAGTGTTGTAGAGTTCATTCAATAGTGCCGTATTGATAACTGATTTAGTTGAGGAGGCATAGTTGGTATTAACATGCTGTACCGGACAGAATTAGTGATGTTGTATAAGGTATTATAAGTGTTGTAGAGTTCATTCAATATGCCGTAATGATAAACTGTATAGTTGGTTTAATATTCTGTACCGGCAAGGACCAATGATGCAATTAGTTGCTTGCTTAGATTTATTTAACAGGTTCTTCTATATATATGGGATGATGTTAAAGTTGCAAACTTTTCTGAATTCTGGAAATTAAGCTAAAATCTAATGAATAAATGCTTAAATGCAGAATCTCAAAGCCAACCGACGGAGAATTAGCTAATATGCTGAACCATTTTTTTAAGGATTTGAAAAATGAAGCAACTGAATATATAGGCAAGTCAAATAAATCATTTACATACGAGCTATTTATACAAGTAGATTTTGAAATTTTCAAACCTTCTATAAACCAGGTAATAATGTTTATATTTTTTAAAAGTTAGTAATTTTTATGTTATTAATTGAATTTGTCAATATGGTTGACGAGTTTTACTAAAACTGTAATGACTATAATGAAAGATGTTAAATAATAAAAATTTAAATACTGCTGTATCATTGGGGAATAATGCAAATGAGCAGTGCCGTGGAGCGGCATGTGTAGCCAATCATTTGGCAAATAACCCAACCCAAAGGTAAAACTTATCGTAAATTGGTCATTATATATTGCAAAAATTTGTTCTTCCTTAGTAAATGATTGGCTTACATGTGCCGCGCAGCGGCACATGTAAGCCAATCATTTGCTTTGATGAAGTGATAATCTGATGTCATTTGTAATACTTCATTATTATGATCAATGGCTTGCCATTTAAAGGGGTCATCTAAAGCCATGTACCCACGTGACATTTTCGTGTAAATCAACCAAACAGAGGCGCGAAATTTTGTTTACACGGATCAGCCCGAAGAAGTCAAAAACAAAAAAAACACAAGAACATAAAAACGGCATTCTAAACCTATCTTGGGCCATTAATAAAAAATGTCGGGAAGGTAATTTTACCTATATTGGTCCTAACCTTAACCCTGTCCCTAATGCTAAACAGACTCTGATACGAATTTTAAATAAAATTTCAAAAAATCACGTAGGTACATGACTTTAGCTATCCCCCATTTAAAGTAAAATCAGTTTTAAATTTTAGCCAACTTTTATTAAAAAATGATTCATAATACCAGTACGATCACATGAAATGTGAGAGGGATGGTTCCATTCAACTTTTTTGATGCACTACGTTGATTTTTGAAAAATCCTTTTTGGTTTGAATAATGATTTTCATTTATTCACAATTACAATATACCAGTACGATCACATGAAATGTGTGAGGGATGATTTAATTAATGTTTTTGGGCGTGGCCAATATGCGGATTTTCACAGAATCCTTTTTTAGAAGTAATGGTTTTCATTTATTTACCGGGGACATCAAAGGGGTAGGGGTGACCCGGGTTTAACCCAGGTTGGGTCAGACCCGGGTCGGGTTTGACATAAGGTAGGTCAGACCCGGGTTGGGTTTGGCATGAGGGGGTCAGACCTGGGTCGGGTTTGACATGAGGTGGGTCAGACCCGGGTCGGGTTTTGACCCAAGTGGGTCTGACCTGGGCCAGGTCCAAACCCGACCCAACCCGACCCATTAAGACCCCTACCATGGATGCCTTAAACTGAGGACAGTCTTTTTTTATGTGGCCTTCCTTGTCGCAGAAGTAACAAACTTTTGGGGGCAGATTTCCATTTTGTTGAGCCTTATTTTCCCAAACATGTGTAAATCGTGGTAAGTGCTTTTCTAGATCTGGATCATCAGTTGTTTCGAAGATTACAATCCATTGATCCGTTAGGTAGAGTGTACCACCAATCATAAGGGGTTTAATAGCGGCAATACTTCTGAAATTTTTAAAGGCTTTGAGAAGCACCTCTGAAACCTCGTTCTTATTGTCCAAGGATACATTACGGCATCTAACCGGTAGAAATAATTTCCTTTCATCTGTTGGAATGTATCCGTAATAGGTCTTGTTAAATATAATAATGCCCTCGGCGGTGTATTGTCTTCGTTTTTCTTCGTTGATGAAGGTGATTTTCAAGTGTGTTCAGACCCTTTTGTAAAGTGCTGCTTGGCAGCACTGACGTCGTATTTTACCTGGTTGAACATAGAAGACATAATTTCATTGAATGAGCCCAACATTCCGTGTATGTCAATTATTAGAGCGTTATCATTATTAGTTCTAATATTTTGTTTTGGCGAGAAGATAGAGTAGGTAGATTGTCCTCTTTTTAGTCTTGGGAACAGCGAGGTCCATTTCCTTTCCGGACTGACTGATAGGGGATCCTTTCCCTTTTCTTGTTTATTTTCCACCGTGATTTGTTCTGGATTTGTCTCTAGACCAAGATCGTTATCCGAAAGTGTGCCTTCCTCAATAATTTTCTTCTGTTCTGTGACCAGGTCTATTACTTCCATGTCGGATGTAGCTGTTGAAGGGCCTGGGATAGGTTGTTCAGTTTCTGGGACGCTTTATGTGTCTATAGCAGTTGTTTGAGCATTCGTGATATCTTTAAGTACATTGGCTTCCTGTTCTACCTTGTCATGCCAAGATATTTCTTAACTGTCTTGTGATAGTGTTTCAAGGTTTCGTCTCCATAAAGACCTTAGTATCGTTTTTAACTATTGTTGACTGCGAGAGCATTTGTATTGTTGATTTTTTTTGTATATTCGTAGACCTATTCTCTTTGTTTATTTTTTGTTCTTTAGGGGACAAGCTCCATTTGCTCCTGTTTCTTTGTCTTTGTTTGTTCTTTTGTGTATGTGTATTTTGAAGTTCTACTCCAAAACTACATGTTCTGGAGAGAGTACGTGTAGATCCTATTAGACAAAATTTTGTTTTAAATACTAATATGATTAATTTAATAATTGGCTCTCTTTAAATTATATGCTAAAACAACTGTTCGAATATATTAAATTAGGCAAATATGATATACATAGTTTTTTTTTAAATTTCTCGGTCATATGACCGAGGCGCAGTTGGCGCTCTTTATTAAGACTATTACAATTTTACATGTTCTTGACTACTTTAAATTTTAAGGCACTATAAACTCATTTTATTTTGGGGATTTCTCTCCCAAAATAAAATGTAACTGTTGGAGTTTTTTTTTGAGCTGGAACTCAGCTTGCTGTATAGCTCCAGTTCTGGTTATTATTTTTTCGCCCCATTTGGCTTTTGCGAATAAGCACCATATTGTGTATATTACCTGAATATGAAGCCACTGTGCGGCTTGCTGCTTCATCTTCTCGTTTGCATTACCGGCTTCAAGTGCTTCTTGGGGGTGGATAGGGGGTCGTACCCGCTGTAATATCCATCATCTTGTAGGCAACTTGCCATATTTCTTTACTCAAGTCGCATTCGATTACGAAATGCTCTATGGTTTGTCTAGTGTCGGCACACCATATGCAATCGCTCTTGCGGTCTGGGTCTAGGTGTCGTGTTCGGTACCCGAGAGGTAAGGCCCCGTGGTACAACCGCCAGCAAATGTCCAGTTTTTTGTTAATATGTTCTTTTGTTTTTAGCCAACTAAAATTGTCCGGTTGGTTATTTTCCGAAGTTACACTGGTTCCACATCTCATTGCATTTAATCGCTGCACTATCCATTTGAGACTGTCATCTCCTGACCATTTGTTTTGCCAATTGTCAGATCTTCCAGTGCCCAAAGCCAGTTGCTTGTCAATGAGATATCCCGCCTAATTTAATCCAAGTGTATATGTGTCCCCTCCATTCTTTCGGCCAGGCCTTCTTACTGATTGGAGTTGACTTTAGCACTTGTATAACACTGAGATTTCTTTTGGACCTAATCTCCCCTAAAATTATGTTTCTTTCATGGCAGGCCCAAGTGGTGCTGCTTGTGCACAAACACTTTCAGATCATTATGAGTCATGCATTTAACATGTTCTGGATGACCGGAGCGCCCAATCCGCCTTCGTCAGTGTTCTTTTGGAATGTAGCATATTGATATACATAGTTTCTAATTATAATATAAAGACGATTATCACAGAGTTAAACCCATAGTATAGTAGAAGTTTGTTTTGATTAGTTGTTAAAATACCCCTAAAAACATGTAGATCATATCTCAAATAGATTACTAAGCTATATCCAAATAAAGTTTATTACTTATGAACTTTTAATACTCTCTAAAGATGCTTTTACAGTATATTTAATACAGTTTAATAATTCCTGTTTTAATTTAAATTTCATGAATTATAGATCTATATTATTTATTACATAATAAATATATTATTTTACAAAAAACATTTTAAATCAGTTTCACAATATATTATTATGCATATCCAAATACCCTAAATACTACAACTATTACAACTTTTGTATCTATAAACATTATATATTCTTAGCCTAAATATATACAATAAATGGTTTTAGAATAGTAATTCAAAATAGGACTTTTTTTTTATTTGTAAGATAAACAAGTCCAGTTAAAACAAAATCTTCTAATTTCATTTACTAATTGCTTTAGATCACTGAACCACTTTTCCAACCTTTTAAAATATTCACTTTTTATCTAGTTTTTTGAACAGCCATATCTAAGTTTGTTGTTTTATCGCAAAAATACCGTTCCTGATGGATCGTCGGTACCTTTCCTGATGGGATAAAAAAAATCACTAATTTACATACTGTTCCTGATGTCATATGATAGATACGTTTTAAATTTTTGACAAAACTTTGATCAAAGATATCTCTGCAACCACTTAATCAAATTCGATGAAAATTTTTTTATTTGAATTATATGGATTCATATAATTCAAATAAAAAAATTTTCATCGAATTTGATTAGGTGGTTGCAGAGATATCTTTGATCAAAGTTTTGTCAAAAATTTAAAACGTATCTATCATATGACAGATACGTTTTAAATTTTTGACAAAACTTTGATCAAAGATATCTCTGCAACCACCTAATCAAATTCGATGAAAATTTTTTTATTTGAATTATATGGATTCATATAATTCAAATAAAAAAATTTTCATCGAATTTGATTAGGTGGTTGCAGAGATATCTTTGATCAAAGTTTTGTCAAAAATTTAAAACGTATCTATCATATGACAGATACGTTTTAAATTTTTGACAAAACTTTGATCAAAGATATCTCTGCAACCACCTAATCAAATTCGATGAAAATTTTTTTATTTGAATTATATGGATTCATATAATTCAAATAAAAAAATTTTCATCGAATTTGATTAGGTGGTTGCAGAGATATCTTTGATCAAAGTTTTGTCAAAAATTTAAAACGTATCTATCATATGACAGATACGTTTTAAATTTTTGACAAAACTTTGATCAAAGATATCTCTGCAACCACCTAATCAAATTCGATGAAAATTTTTTTATTTGAATTATATGGATTCATATAATTCAAATAAAAAAATTTTCATCGAATTTGATTAGGTGGTTGCAGAGATATCTTTGATCAAAGTTTTGTCAAAAATTTAAAACGTATCTATCATATGACAGATACGTTTTAAATTTTTGACAAAACTTTGATCAAAGATATCTCTGCAACCACCTAATCAAATTCGATGAAAATTTTTTTATTTGAATTATATGGATTCATATAATTCAAATAAAAAAATTTTCATCGAATTTGATTAGGTGGTTGCAGAGATATCTTTGATCAAAGTTTTGTCAAAAATTTAAAACGTATCTATCATATGACAGATACGTTTTAAATTTTTGACAAAACTTTGATCAAAGATATCTCTGCAACCACCTAATCAAATTCGATGAAAATTTTTTTATTTGAATTATATGAATCCATATAATTCAAATAAAAAAAATTTCATCGAATTTGATTAGGTGGTTGCAGAGATATCTTTGATCAAAGTTTTGTCAAAAATTTAAAACGTATATGTCATGTGATACGCGTTTTGAAATTCTCTAAAACTTTGATCAAAGATATCTCTGCAACCACCTAATCAAATTCGATGAAAATTTTTTTATTTGAACTATATGAATTCATATAATTCAAATAAAAAAATTTTCATTGAATTTGATCAGGTGGTTGCTAAGCTACCTTCGCTCAAAGTTTTGTCAAAAATTTTGGCGTAGCTACTATTCATACTGTATGACATCAGGAACAGTATGTAAATCGGTGATTTTTTTATCCCATCAGGAAAGGTACCGACGATCCATCAGGAATGGTATTTTTGCATTTAATTAAATTTGCTAAAAATTTTTTTATTTTAATTTTGAAATTATATAGAATTAAAATAAAAAAAAATTTATTAAAATTTATTAAGATAGTTGTTAAGTATTTAAGCTTAAAGTCAAAAAAACTTTTACTTAGAAAAAATTTGTCCCTTTTCTACTGACTCACCCCCATATGCCTAAACAATATACAAAGCTCATATATATAGTATATATAGTTATACACTTAACATTCATTAGCAAATTATATATGTAATCTTAAGTAAGTTATTACAGCCTGTAATATAACAAAATTTTACGATCGATATGATATATAACATAATATATTACGTTATATTATGGTTATATTACATTATTTATTTCGAAATATTTCAAAATATATTGCGAAATATTGTGAAATAAACCAAATAAAAAAAATGCAAGTTAGCCCTTCGGGAGTCACAGGAAGTAATATTTGCATATTTTGTGATTTTTCATATTGTTTTGCAATACTTTGCAAATTTTCGCAAATTTTCAGAATTTTTTAAAAAATAAATAAACGATATACATGTTTATATAATCATGCTTTTACAGGTTTTTGCATTATTTTGCAAGGTTTTGCAATTAATATAAAATTTTATTTTTATTTTTTTTTTTTTTGGGCAATCCTGCCTTTATTATTTAAGATACGAGTATACTACTCTAGGATTTTAAGACTAATGCCTACGATTCCTTCCCTATCACAATAAAGACTCATCCGGTTACCGAAGTACCTAAATATGATCTGCCGCAGTCAAGATTTGGCACCAATTTTCTGTTTTCTAATGCATAGAGGGCTTTCAAATTATCATCGATAAGCTCTTGCTGGCTTTGTCAGGACAACTCTTATTCTTTTTTTTCTGTGGTTTGGCCGATGACATCCAAAATGGTCTCATTGCGCCCTTTATCCTATTTCCCAAAATGCGCTTTGCTTCTTTTACCAACTTCTCGAACTTGCCCATAGGCTTGTCCTCTACTTCAGGCCCGCCCTGGATAACCTTCTCATTACTTGCTTTCTTCCTTTTCTGCTGACTTTCCACTTCTTTAGCATTCTTGTCCCTTACATTAACTTTACACTTCCTTACTTTCTTTATGTTTCTTTCTTTTTCCCATTCGGCTACAGCTTCGCATTTGAGTTTCCAAATTTTTTCCGTAAATTTATCGTTCATTCTTTCAAAAATTTCATTTTTCTCCTTTATTTCTGTGAGTGATTCTTCTTGCTTCATTACAGGAACCAGACCTTGCATTAAGAGCTTTCTTTTCTTTTTCCTGTCTTCGTCACTATTTTCGGCCCAGATGGTTTTCCATTTTCGTTTTTGTTCAGGGCCCCAATCTAACTTCCTATCTTTAAGAGCTTCTTTAAATACCTCGGGCTCGTTGTCTTCCCATACTTTCTGTAGCGGAATACATTCCGCTAGGTGATCTTGTGTCTCTGTCTCGCTGCAGCATGTGATGCATTGGTCTTCTGTGTAAATCTTCGGATATCTTTGGTATAGGACTGCAACTGCTAATTTATTCTTTTAATTCTATGTACCCACCTTCTACTACCCTTTTCATCACGACAGTTTCCACCTTTTATTTTATTCAAATGCAACCATGTGCCCACCCTACATCATAGATTGATATAATCACATCTTTTGTCCAACCACTACTTATACTAAATCCTTCGCCTCTAATAGCACCTTCTTTTGCGAGTTTATCCGCTTTCTCATTACCTTTTATTCCTACATGTGCCTTTATCTTAACTAGCTCTAAATTTATTTCCTTTTTTTCCACACAATCTCTAATCACTCTTAACTAGTTTTTGTTACTTAGTTTTAGCTCCTTTCAGACCGAACTGAGTTTCACATTTTGGTTGATCGAATTTATCGCGTTGTTACTGTCGGTAAGTATTCTTACTTTTGCCTTGCATGGCACGGCTAGCAACGCTGTTGCAATTGCTCCAAGCTTAGCCCTTGTTGATGACAACCAATCAATTATCGCTTCTTGGAAACTTATATCTTCATTGAATTCTTTTGGTTTCATATTCATTGGGTATGCTTTTCATCTGATTCCCATTCTTCGCTTAGTCACATTTCTGTTCTGTGCTTCTATTATCTCCATGGAACCGTTTATGAAAATATCCTATTCTTGCCTTCTTTGAAGCTTTTCTCTTACTTCTTCTAGTTTCTTTCGCACCTTGTTATCTGGGATCCATTCCTTCAGTATTTCACTCTCCCGACAGCTAATTACTATTCTCTCTACTTGCTGGTTTTCTGTATTTACTTTTCTTGGGTCTTCTGCCTCTACTGTCTCTATGTTTGTTAAATCTATTTCACACAGGACCTTACGCTCTAATTTCTTAACTAAGCGCTTGTTTAAGGCACGCTTTTCACTTCTAAACTTTTTATACATGATGCACAAATTCTCATCCTTCCCTTGATTATCTTTGTACCCCTACATCGTTCTATTTCTTGTTTTGTGTTACTATTCCCTTTACACTTCTGCTAGTGTTCTATTATCATTGTTTGCTTTGGGCCCTTTCTTCCTATCACTTTTCCTATCTGAGCTCCTTTGGTTCCATTACCAAAGACGACCATTTCATGCTTTCGTGCATCCCTTGATATTTGTACTAGTTCTGGTTTTATTGCATACACATTTCTATTCGTTTGCCTAAATTCGCTCTTGACTTGTCATGTGTACCTGTCTTCAATTATCTTTTCTTCCAGAAACTTGTACCATTCTGGCTTCTTCCCAGAACCTTTCTATTTCTTATATTTCTTACTTGCTCCCATGTCAGCATTCTTTCGCCATCTTTATTAATTAACTGCTCTACCAGGTACAGTTGTAGGTCCTGTCCACTCCAAAATCCTTTTTCTAAATCCTTTCTCAATGCTTTGCGTATTTCACTTCCTTTTTCTGCAATTTCTAAGCACTTTCCCATATGACCTTCTTCAAACCTGAAGCCTAGTGCGTGTGCTTCTCGTATTACACAGAGAGCCATATTGTGTGTAATTTCTATTTTATCTAGCTGTTCTTTTTCTAATTCTAGTATCGACTTTGTGCACTTATTGTGGACTTGCGCCTGTCTAATGCGGATCCATGTTGAGTTACCTGCCCCTTCAGTATCATTGAGTTTTAAGGTTAGTCCTGTAATGTGATGTGCCACGTGACTGTTCCATAGAAACTGCATCCCTACTATATTTTTGTGATTCAATACATCATTCGGCGTATTTAAAGCGGCCGCTTTTTTGTTTTAAATTTTCAGAAAAGGCCGTTGCAGTTTTTCACATTCTTTTCTACTTAAGAATATTGTTTGTAGTCTATATATAGATCAATTGACTCAACGTAATCCTCTTTTTCTTGACTACCTGTACTATACATGAGGACGAAAGCATTTCGGGTTCTAAAACCCGAAATTAAAATTTGAAGATGAAATTGTTTTTGACCTATTTTAATTGAAAGACGAAATTATTTGATACTTTTTTTAAATAGACGAAATTATAAGGAACATATCTATATAAATTTTATTTGCTCTTCCTTATAAAAAATTTTAACATCTTCTAATGAAGACGAAATAGGCCTTTTTCAAAAATCAATTTCGGTGGCATCACTAACCTGTACTAGTGCCTCTATTTCTTCACGGATTATTTTATTTACATGTCCTTTTCCTCTTTTTCCTATTAACCAAACTTCTAAAAATCTTACTGCTTGATCCGCGTTTTTTGCCTGCACTATGCTTTTATTTTCCCCTACTTCAACATTTAATTCTGTCCCACTGCCATTAATTACTAGCAACTCTGATTTTTTTCCATTTATTTTTATATCGTTTATCTCATAAAATTTATTAGCTATGCTTATGATTGATGTTAAATCTTCTTTTGACTTTGCGATCCATGTGGTGTCATCTGTATAAGCTAATGCCACCTGTCTCCATGATATTTCATCTGTTTTCTCCAATACTATATTGGTCGGCATTGTACCGATATCTTGTATCTTAGGTTTTTTTGGTCCTGTATCATCTTTAGCAGTGGATCGTAGAATATTCTCCACATGAGGGGGACACCACTTCCCCTTGGTCGATGCCATCTTTCGCATTTACTTCTCAGCTATTACCAAATGCTGTGATGACTTCGATTTTCCGATTCTCGTACAAGTCCAGCAAAAATTCTATAACCTTCGGCAGTAGTTTAATCCTTTCCATTGCAAGTTTGAGCATTGTAAGGTTTACGGAGTCATGCCTTTTTCATATCTTGCAATAGCACCCAGAGTTCCTTACCTTTTTCTCTTGCTTCCTCGATTATATTATTCATTATCTGAATTGGAGTACTCGTGGAATCCCTGAGTAAACCTGCGAAGTTGTTTCCTTTTAATACCCCTTTTTCTTTTATCATTCTGCTCATTCTTCTATTAATTATTCTTACTGTTGCTTTATGCAATGTTTCTAACAACATTATAGGTCGGATGTTATTGAGGTTATAGTTCCAGAATTCATTTTTGGGTATTGCGTAGAGCAAACCTTTCTTCCATTCTTTCGGTATTCTACCGCTTCTAATACACATAATCGCAAATGTCCGCAGTATCTTATTGGTCTTCTTTTCTACTTTTTTTAAGACTGGATATGTTATTCCAGACGCACCTGGCGCTGAATTGTTTTTGTCTTTTCCATGGCCTCATGCCATTCTTGCTCACTTATCTTCTCGGTTAACTCCTTGTACCAATTTTCATTTATATTTTCGATCGGGCTATACTGCGCTTTCCGTTTGTCATCCATTTTTTCTACTTTTATCTTTCTCGAGCTATACTGGCTTTCAAAGTGCGCTGCTACGTAGTCCTTTACTTCTGCTTCATTATTTAAAAGAACCTCCTCACCCTCTCTGTCTACAACTAATCTATTTATTACTATCTTGTCTCTGTATCTATCCAATATACTGTTTAGCATCCTACGTTGGTCTGACACGATCATTTCTCCTCGTGCTTCTATGCTTCTTCGCATGTCCTCTTCTTCAGCCTTGTTTCGCATTATGTGCCACATATTATGTTTCTCCTTCCATTTTTCCATTAGCTTTCTTCCTAGTTCCTTTGACCATACTATATAGCTGTTTTGCGTCGATTCTTCTTCTTCTAGATTTTGATGGATTGAGTATTTATTATTCTTTTCGATATTTTTGCCTGTACAGTGTTTATTTTTCCTGCACAACTTGCTCAACATTTTAACCCTTTGCCTTATTTCCTGTAGTCCTCACTTTGCACCTTCTGGACTATACTTTTGGCTTTATGCTTTTTTGGTAGGTGCTTATTAACTGACGTGATAATGCTTTCTTTGATCAATTTCCACCCCTTGTCTAGGGTCTCTTGACTGTGTACCTCATTGATATTGTTCTCCTTCTGGTACTCTCTTTATTTTACATCCAACCTTTTATCCAAGTGTTGTACGTATGCTAACCAATCTTCGTCTTTTATGTTTTCCAAGTCCAGCTCAATCCTTTTCGTTTTGGCTCGTCTACATGCTGCAGCTCTCACACAAACTCTGTTTATGTCTGTCAATATTTTGGTTACAACTAGGTCATGGTCACTTGACGTAGTTTCTGACATATCCAGAGTATACACTTTGAGCACATTGTTTTTGCATTCCCTGGACAGCCATATGTAGTCAATACGAGTTTCTAACTACCTTCCTTTCTATGTAGGCTTTGTGCTTCTTCTTGTTTACAACATTTGTGTAAATCTATCAAACCCTTGTTACTATAAAATTAAACATGTTTTCTGTTTCCCTGTTTCTAGTTACTTCGCGACCCCTCAGGAGAACCTCTTCTTGCCATTCATGATTAAAGTCCCCCATTATTATAAATCTTCGTTCTCTTTTATAGTTTTGGTATAGTCTGCCTTGAACAAATTTTCAGATTTTCTTCCTTATATCTATATCATTTGGGGGAGCGTACAGTATTATTATACTGTAATTAAGCTTTCTGAACAATAAGTTCACCTTTAGTGCGTATGCCCAAGTTTTTCTACCTTTGCTACATGTACTTCTTCCAATTATTAGACCGACCCCAAAACCCTTCTTTTTTTCTTCTATTGTCTCCGTCCAGAAGCTCACTATTTCTGCCTTATTTCTTAGTATTAGCTTTTCTTCCTTCTCCGTTATATTTGTTTCACAGATCCCCAAGAAGTCTATTCTGTCCTTCTTCATTACGTCAATAATTGCCTCGAGCTTTATCTTATTTCCCTTAATTCCATTGATGTTATGTGTTCCTATTTTATACAAAGACCAGTTTTCTTCTTTCTCTATATGACTTTCTCCGGTCTCTGCCTCTTTTCTTTTTACCCTTGCTTGGACCCGTGAGCCTTCTTTCACCTTTCTCATTTCTCTAGTTCTGTTGAGGATTTTTCGGTCTCCCTTCGTGCTTTTCCACCTTTCGTAATTAATCTTGTTTTTTTCCAATGTTTCAAAAATTTGTCTTTGTTCCTTTAGAAATTTGTCTATCTCTCTATTTCTATTTTGTGCTGCTTTACTTGTTTCTCCTTCTTTGTTTTGCGCTGTAAGTCTTAAGTTTGTCGCACCTTGATGGTTAGTAGACTTATGCTGTCTACTATTATTCTGTGATTTGACTGGTGCGTCCGTTAGGAGTGGTTAGGGCCTGCTAGCCCCTTGATTGTCCTTTCTAACTCCTTCAATTCATCCAAATCTCCTCATTTACGCTCTCTTTTTCGAATCGTCTGCTCTCATATCTTTCCACATTTTTTCCTTTTTTATTACATGGTATATAGATTTTTCTTTGCCAGTTTTCGAATTGACAGTTATTGCTTTTTTCTACCAGTATCTTTGTCCTCTTGCTTCATATATTTTCTTTCCAATACTTTTCTTCCCTTTTCTTGTTAATGTTTGCATCTTCTATACGAAGCTTTCTCTTTTGTCCTTCATTGCAATCTATCCATCTGTTTTTATTTTCTTCACTTTCTTTCGGCACTTCATATATCGAGTCTCGCCACTCGAGTTTTGTATTGTAATAATATATTCCAAATTCTCTCGCCTTTGCCAAGTCTTCTTGAGATTCAAAATATACTATTGCTATTTTCCTTTGGTTACCATGGCAATTGTTCATAATAAAAACTGATCTTGCATTTACTCTGCTTAGTTGTCTTAATAGAAGTGACTCAATTGCATGTTTCGGTACATTTGCTATTCTTGTTTTGTACTGATTTCTTTTTATTAATTCCTCTTTGTCAAATCCGTTCGCTGTTATACGTAACAGTCTTCCCGTTTTTTCCAAAGCAACAGCTCATTTGCTTTCCCAATTTTGTTTTCTTTTCTTATTCTTAAATTTAACTAGCACTTGAGCTGTACTACTTGTTTCTCTGCCCCTCCATTGGATAATCGATACATTCCCGAAGAAGCTTAATTCTTTCCAAAGTACGCGTGGTGATATATCTTTAGAAATGTTCCATACTGTATAGATTCCATTCAGTTTTTTTCTGTCCTTTTTAACAGTACTAATATCTTTTTCAATCACTTGTTTGCTTTGCATTGCTATATCTGCCTTCTGTATGACTTCACTTTTCTCTCCTTCTGTATTGTTTGTCTTTACTTCATAGCTTTTGTTTTTGTTGATTATATGGGGTGTTTGATTTAACTCCACTGTATTTATTTTCAAGGCTCTACTGTACTGCATATTTTCTCCTCAATACCGTAATCTAATGTGCCGCATTTGGCTTCTATCATCATTTTCCTTCTTGCTTGAATTTTCTCACGCTCTATTCTTTCTTCATCTGTGACTGTTTGTATGTCCCTGAGCTGCTTTTCTGTTAGGTCACGATAATTTTCAATAAAATGTCTAATTAGACATATTTCTTCTGCTGAAATTGCTTCTACTGCTTTTGCTAACTTAGAATTGATTATCAGTGTTCTTATGCATTTCTTATTTAAATATTTTATACATGTTTGCACGCCACATCTGATTGCATCACATCCACCCTTAAGGAACTTTACTTTTCAGTCCGGAACCTGTTTGTTGTTCATTTATCTTCTACTAATCTCATTAACTACTAATATTTAAAGTTCCCACGTTTACGTATTTGTTTATTTGTTTTGGTATAGCCGAATTTCTATTGTTTATTTGTTGTTTGTTTATCGTTTCTTATACACGTCAACTTGCTTATATAATCTATTGGTGATCTGCAGTACAGGGTTTTGGCTAGTGCCCACTTTATCGTATTATTTTCGTTGTACTTTCTTTATGTGTAACTATTCGACCGTGTTAATTCTTCTGTTATTTAAGCTCCCTAACTCAAGCACAATAGTTTTCCTGTTACTTTTTAAGCCTTGTTTATATTCTTGTTTGTGCCGTTACTTTCTGTGTTTTTCTCTTGTTTGCTGTTTGAGTTTCTGTCGCTCCACAAAAGTTTTTGTACTCTTCTGTGTTTTCGAAGAATGTTGTTTGTCTATAAATGTTCTCTTTAGCGTTGAGTTGAATTTTCTATACTTTGTTCAATGTCTTTTCTATGTTTTTCTTAGATTTTTATATAGTTTGTTATTGTTTTCTATAGCTTCCGATTTGGGACCGATGATCAGCAGAAAGAGTTCATTGAATTAATATAAAATTTTATAATTTTTTATTTATTATTATTATACATTATATTTTAATTAATATTATATACTTTATTACAGTGATGTACATTGAAAGTCTGGAACCCCATTGGACGTCCAAATTCTTCCAGAGGTCCAGCAGTTTCAATGAGAATTCCCATTGGAAGAATTTTTTCCATTGGAACTATATTATCGTTCTATTAAAATGCGTTGATACCAAATAACATTAACCAATAAAAATGTACATATTTTCACGTGATATTGCATAAAATCTCTACGATTATTAGTGTTATTAGATCCATATAAAAATTTATTCCTGCTTTGAATTTGAGACTTTTTTAACTCTTAGAATTAACAAATTACATATAGGTGTAAAGTAATACTTGTAAGCATTACAGTAAAAATAAGGCCTTTTAAAAATAGCATACATATGTACGTACATCTTTAGAATAGCATCTTATAGATGCTTAAAAATAGCATGTAATATGCCTGTATAGCCGAGATAAGGAAATATTTAATTAGCAATCCATATAAGAACTATAGTATTATTATATAGTTACTATAGCGCAAATTACTATGTATTTTATATAGTGATGAAATCTTTTTTTCCTCTAAACATATAAAAATTTTATATAGTTGCAAATTTTAAATTTTAAATATCTTATAATTTACTTAATTAATTTTAATAATTTTATTATATTATATATAAAAACATTTTCTCTACATTTCTGCTTAGTAAGTCAAAATATATTAGCATAATAAAAAAATATTTAGCTATAGAGGAAAAGAAGATTTCATAATATATATAAATTTAATAGTAATTTGCGCATATAGAATTCTATCCTTCTTAGGCGAATTGGCAATTAAGTAATCTATACAGTCTTTGTACGTACGTATATGCATATTGTAACATAGTAAATTAGGTTACATTATGCAGGTGTCAATACAAGGTTGCTTTAAAAATCTTAGGTTGGAAAATTGATCTTTTTGCAATAATATATATAAGTATATGTACTTGAATTAGTGTGTAGGTTAATTAAAAAATTAAATAATGTGCAGGTAATTATTTTGCGCTTTGCTTATCCAGCATTTTTATTTATTTCAATCTGAGATAGGCTTTTTACTGTATTATAGCATCAATTATTAGCATCTACTCGCATAATTTTAGCCTATTTGACTATCTTATACATGTGTAAAATATTATTTGAGTATGCGAAAGTGAAAATTAGGAAATAGAATTTATGATTGATTAAATTTAATTTCCTCTCATGCACTCATTTATTATGCCTCAAATTAGAGCTATAGTTTTCGTTTAAATTCTAAATTATCATAAAAGAAATTAAAAAAAAATAAATATTTTTTTTTAAAATTTAATTATAGTAAAACAATGAATATAGTAATACAGTACGTATATATATTAAATAGGTTTTTTTCATTGGAAGTCACTGGAAGTCATTGGAAGCTCCATCCAGCCAATAAAAATCCTCACCAGAACAGTCCAGTGAACATCCGATTACTGGAAGTAAATTTGCTTCCAATTCTATCCAGTTAAGTCCAATGGCCATCCAGTTCCAGTAATATCCACTGAAATGGTCCAGTGGACAACACTGCTTTATTATATATTACATTATTATATAGTATTATTTTTACATTATTACAAATATTTTAAACTACTTTTGCACTTTGTCGCATTTAATTCTATTACTATATACAAAAAACTAGCCCTATGCACTTATTTTCAATTACCCAATAGTTAGCTATTATCTTCACTTCTTTGTTTTCTATTGTTTTCACTTTGGCTATTTCTTTTGTTTTGGCTATTATAACCTTCATTTCACTTTCTTTTTCTAAATACTTCAAAGAAGTGAAAAAAAATAAAAAAACATTTTTTAGAAGTGTTGGTATTTTTGAAAATTGCCAGAAAATTCTAGTATGCTTTTGCAAAGTGCCAGAAGCTAGTGTTTTTGTAAAGTGCTAGAAAGTTGCAAGTGTCGAAGAAGTCAAGAATATATAAAATAAATTAAAAATTAAAAAAAATAAGGAAAAAAAACAAACAAAAAAACAAAAAAGTATAAGCAAACTAATAAAAAAAAATAAACGAAGCCCCAAATCTTTATTTTTCTAAAGTAAGAATTCAAGTTTTTGCAAATTTAGAAATTGCGAAAGCTGGGTTAATGTTCTTGCAAAATGCCAAAAAAGTTGTAAAGTGCTGAAAAAGTTTGGGTTGGTTTTCTTGCAAAGTATCAGGAAGTAAGGGTTCTTTTTTTACAAAGTGCCAGAATAAAATAAATTAATAAAGCAAATTTAAAAAAAAAACAAAAACTCTACAAATTTCCAAACAAAAGAAAAACAAAAATTTTTTAGTAAAAAACGAAGCAGCTGCGTTTTAATACTGGTTTTTATAGAGGTCAAACTTACCACTATTCCGGGGACTCCTTTATATATTTGACACGCAAGTCAAAAGCATCAGTTGTGCAAAATAACTAGCAGTAGGTGCTCTTGGTACAAGAAATTCTGGTGGAAGTTTTCTTTCGTCGACAAAGGTATTCCAGCTTGGCTAGGTAGTGAACTAAAAAAATGAATTTTTCAATACCCTCTTTAAGGTTTTTTGTTTACAAGAACATATTCAACCATATATCCACTACCATATTTTCGCTTGAAGTATTTTTTCTGGAATTATTGATGAAAAGTGGGAAATTCGGCATACCCCCTCCAAAAGATCGGCATTGTTGTTCCTATCCTAATCAGGAAAAAGGCATGCAAATTGATAAACAGGAACAGACATGTAATGAGACGTGGCACAATAGAGTAGGCAGATCTATAGAACTAAATTCCAGAATGTTCCTTTGTTTTTTTTTTTTTATGTACATATAATACTTTGGCGAAGCGTTTCTTTGTGCAGTATTATATAATTTTTATTACTAGTTCTAGAGTTTTCTTTTATATTTTGAGTTTTCTTTTGTTTTTTTTTTATGCCACTTAGCAGCACTATGCTATCAGGTACTGCGGCTTTTTGCCTCTTTCTTTTTCTTACTATTTGTTTTATTTTGATTTTATTGGGTTTTTCGTTTAGGGCTTGAAGCTTTCCCTTTTATATTTTTTCCCTTTTATTTCATGATATGTTTTTTTTTCTAGTAGATGACCTCTACTTAGAAAGCTAAGAGAAGGAGGTTTAAAAAGTAGACAGTCATGATAAGGCTTTCTGATTCAAACTAAATTTGGAACAGTGCAGCAGGTCGCACCTAAAAAGTTGTCGATGAGCGAATCGTTGGGTGATATCAGATTTAGAATTTAAATAATTATTTTCTTTGGTTACAAATACAATCATTTTAAATAAAAGTATTGGCGAGGCTGCCTAAGTTCAAAAAAAAAAAAAACAAAAAAACAAAAAACAATCCAAATTATGTCAAATGAAAAAATAAATAAAGTCTAACTAAACCTTTATTTCTTTAAAGAAGCATTCTTGAAAATTTAGAAATTGCTGGAGACATCAGTTGTATATTCTTGCAAAGTATAAGAAGTTTGGGCTAGCTTGCACAAGGTATCGGCAAAAGTNTCTTGAAAATTTAGAAATTGCTGGAGACATCAGTTGTATATTCTTGCAAAGTATAAGAAGTTTGGGCTAGCTTGCACAAGGTATCGGCAAAAGTGTTCTTGTAAAGTGCTGAAATAAAAATAAAATGAAAAATTAAAAATAAATAAATAAAAAAAAAATTGAAAAAACAAAATGAAAACAAAAAAAACATAATGAAAACAAAAAAAAACATAATGAAAACAAAAAAAACAAAATGAAAACAAAAAAAACATAATGAAAACAAAAAAAGAAATGAAAATAAAAAACGAAATGAAAACAAAAAAGTGAAAAAAAACAAAATAGAAGATCTAATTATAAACAAAAAATCTAATCTGATCTTGTAGTACAGAATTTGAACATCATAGAACTATTTCAAACTATTTCAAAAAATTAGTCTAATGCACAATCCAGATTACAAATCTACTGATCCAGCTTGGTTTCCTAGTCCTAAAATATTTTGAAAGGTGTTCAAAATATTTTGTAATATATTTCAAAATATTTCAAAATTACTTTTAAAATATTTCGAAAATTTGATATTTTGAAATATTTCGAAATATGGGGCCGTTGCAGTAGAAAGGGCCCAAACTCCCCTAACAATCAAATTTGAGTTCTTTCAAGATTTGGATTAATCTTGAGGTGGGCTATACTTTTCAATTACAAATGGAAATTAGTTTGCATAATAAAAAATCAAGATATTTTAAAAAAAGTTTTTAGAAGACTTGTAAGTCACGAGATTACCCGATATGATCAACCAATCAAATCGCATAATTTTTGATTGACCCGGATCAGTCCGAAAAAATAAACATGATTTTCTCAAAATTATATATTTCCGAGTTTCGGCCCTTTCTACTGCAATGGCCCCATATATTACATGACAAAGTATTAATTGTAACAATGAAATACATAAAGTCTTTTTCTAAAACAAATATAAACACTATGGTTACAATAAAAACTAGCTATTATTTTTTTTTTAGTATTCACGAGACAAATACAAATACATTTATTTATTGGTTTATTTGATTTTATTCATTAATAAATCATTTTTATATTTTTAAAAATATAAATGAAGAACAAAATAATATAATAGCTCATAATACATAATAGGTACCAGGGCTATAAAAACACTTTGCGTAATTGGAGATACTGTATAATGATGAAAATCCAGTAAAGGATTCAGGCGAATCTGAAAACACTTTAATAAATAATATAATAGTGGTAACCGAAAATAAGCATATACATTGCACTTATATAAAATATACACATGCCAGATTTTTCTCTTTATATACCCTCAATATGAATGCTTTTTTCAACGTTTCATTTACCCTGACAAAATGTATAAACCAGTTAAATTACCACTTTATGTGAAACAAAATTAATTTTACCTCTCTGTGTGGTTTAATATAAAAATTCAAAAGATGATTAACAAGATACCACCTGAGAAATACAATTCAGATCTACAAAGAATTTACATGCTATTTGAACCTCTTTTTGGTACTTATCTCATTATTCACAACTCTCAGACCAGATTTTTTAATACCCATTTCTGCAAGTTTAATTATAATTTTTTTATTTGCCAAAGTATTTAACAAAATTATTATGAGAGTATATTTTAAGGAGTGCACATATTATGCATCTTAACTCTAAGCCACGACTAAGAATTAAGAAGCATCTTTAGCTAAAAGTTCATCTAATATTTATTGTTGATATTGTAAAGGAAGGCTTGTCGTGACAGCTAGAAATCAATGATTAGATCGAATATAAGTTCTTTTATTGGCTATCATGTCAGATGATCTTCATCAAACATGATTAATTAGAAAAAATAATTGTTCAAGTACAGTACTAACATCGACGAATTATTACATGCTAAAAATCTTTGCTGCAAATAAAAAAGGCTCGTTTTTGTGTCCTGTTGATTTATAGTGAATTCTGAAAAAGAAGAAACAGAATTGCTTTATCTTTTCATTAATCCATCGTTTTCATTTTTTTTTATTTTATTTCGAAATAATAATAATTGGTGTTTGTTCAAGCATCAATTGCAATAAATATTTTAATTAATTGTAATATTTGACGATTATAAATTAATCATAAAAGCATATTCCATGCTATCGGTCTTTTAATTAATAACGCCATAATGGTTGAGAACACCCTAAGTATGTACACTTAAGTTGAAACAAAATTAAATCCACTTAACGCATATTCAAATTTAAAATTAAACGTTTGAATTCAATTTAAGCTACAATACTTCGCACAGTTATAATGTGTATGTTCTAGTTAATATGTAAATTTAGATGTTCAGCTAATAGAATATACAAATTTATTAAAACAAAAATTCGTACAATAAGTACAAACAAAAAATTTACTAGAGCTTTTGCGAAAAATCGAGCGTAACTTTTTAGAGATAGTTCTTGTGAAGAGATTTCACTCAAAAGAAATTAGAAAAAAAGCACAATATTTAGAGGAATCTTTTAGAATTTTGTACTTTTCTTTATAAGCAATCGAAGTAAAATGATATTTTAGTCAATCATTTTTAATTTCACTGATAAAATCTGATCATATTAAAATTACTGACATAGTTAGTCCGTTTACCATCCTATTAACCCATGGTTGTCCCAAGGTCAAATGCAACCATTGGGTTATTTGGGTTATTTAGAAAGGATTGACAAATTCTTTCGTTGTGGTCTTTAATGTTCGTGATTATCAATTCATCTGCTCAGTAAAAAATCCGGCAGCAAAAAAATGTAAAAAATTACGAATAGTGGTTAATAAACATAGGACGAAGTACTCAGAAAGGTAAAATTTTTCAATGGCTTAATGTCTCTTTAATGATTATGTAAAAATAAAAATGTACGTAAGTACTATTACTGTTACTATTACGAATACGAATATCGAATACGAATATCGAATACGAATATCGAATACGACAATAGACCTACCAGTTTACCAGTAAGTTTACCAGTACAATTATTTCAAAAACGCGAGAACATTTTCTCAAGTAGATCTTGCTAAAAAAGAATATACGTGGCAAGTGTTTTAATGATCTATAGGCTGAAACTTACTAAAAAAAATTCGATGTAACGGTTTTTACTATTACTCGAGTTAATCAAGGTATTATTTATAGAGATTTTGTATAAAGAGATGTTAATTAACCAGAATGTTGTCACATTAGCACATGTTTCATTATTACCGTCATCTGTCACATAACAAGAAAGCATCTAATTCTTGTCAGTATGATGTATAATCCTTAAATTCAATCAAGGTTCAAATACTTTCTTATTTTAGCATAATACTTGATTTATTTTTATTTCAAATACAAAATTTTAAATCCAATCAAAACAAAAGACCATCTACATATCATATGATTTAAAGCCTTCTCGCTAGCAGTAAAAATATGCATACATTTCGCTAAATATTTCTCTGAATGAAATAAAAAAAAAAAGAAAATTCTAAACCTCGAGAAACCGTAAACACAAAATTTTATTTAAAATTAAACAGGTTCGTCTGGATTGAGATCTTGATAAAGATTTGGACCTTTAATATCTTTGGGAACTAGACCTGCACGAGTTTTTAACTGAAAATGATCAACGTTAACTCGGACTCGATCTTCCTTTTCTATTATGATGATTTATAAGGTGAATTCAGGAAATTTTATTAACAAGAAAAAAAGAGTAAACAACATACCAGGATTTTCACCAATTCCAACATGCCTTAATCTCTTTTCTATTGGTGTATTAGTTTCTGGAACATCATTCTTGGCTTTTATAACATGAGCAGTTTCTGCGGTTGTAGCAGTTCCGTCTTTGGAAATTGTAATCGCGGTATCAACTAGATGACTTGGAACTTTTAACACATCGTCTACTTTAACATCACTATGATTAACACCATTTTTATTCCCGCTATCACTTTTTCCTTCATGATCACTTTTAGTCTCAACCAAAATTATCATCTTTAGTAGTACCAATCTTATCTATATCATAATCAACATTTTTGGTAGGAATTTCGGTTGCAGGAATATCTCGATATAAACATGGATCTACTAATGTAGATTTCGGTGGTGGTGGTTCGTGAATTCTACTAGATCCAACAGAACCGATTTGTTTTTGAATTTCTGATTTTGACGGGGCCGTCATTCTTAGACTTTAACAAAAAAGTTTTTTTTTTTTTTTTAAATGAATTTTATTTATATTATAAATTGAAATTCCACAAAAAAGGGTTAACCATAAATAAACCAATAATTGCATCATATTTATGATATTATGATAGAACTTTTTTGAAATAGATAATTGGTACTTAATTATTTTTTTCTACTGTATCATTTAGGAATGGATTAGTCCTGAAAGGATCAGCTTTTTAACCGGTCTCACAGTTATTCGTCACGGCAGAAAATTTGTGATCAGGTGATTGTGAACTCATACAGGGTAGGGTGTTCAGGATTATGCGATGCGAAATTATGCGCATAATTAAGCATCGCATATGATTCGCATAATTGAACAAAAAAGGCATAATGATCATGTGGGTGGATTGTGATTGGCAGATAGGTGTGTCGAAAATCGCCCGGCTGATAATTTTGCTATAGAACTTGCTAACAACTTGCTAACAACTAGGCTAAACACCGACCTAGAGCCGACTAATGATGCCTGACGCAACTCACGTGACCTGACGAAACATAATAGTTTCGTCATTTCGTCAGTGACGAAACTATGACGAAACTTATGGTTTCGTCAGGCGAAATAGTTTCGTCAAGCATCTATAGAGCCGACGCACCCGACCCGGAATTTTGATGTAAAATTCGTGACTCAACCAGCAATCGAAAATCACTTGATTGTAGGGATTGGAACCGCCTAAAATTTTTCTTAATCGTTTAACCGTTTAACCGTTTAATTCGGCCGGCGGCATTAAAATAATTCCGCCTACGACCAACATAATTCTGCCCGGAACTATAGTGCAATTTTTAAACGGTTAAACCTACTTGATCGTGAATCTTAATATAATCGCAAACTTCGTAATGTACAATTAGACCTAAAATAATTATTTTAAAAATTTAAAATAAAGTCAAAGTATTTTTTGCAAAGGCCTTCGCAATGCTTTTCCCTTTAGATCCGGGTTTACTCTTATTTTACAAAGTTTCATTAATATACTTTTTCCAACTAAAGTTGAATATCTGTGTCAATAAAGTCAGCATGGCTAGATGCGATTTGATTAAAATAATGCACAACAGTTATAACGTAATTTTAACTTTTTATATAATCTTTATCAATGGACGAATGCCGGCTAGCCAAAGGTGCCGGAAATAAATTCAATTAAAGGACTTGAAGTCCGCTACAATATGAGTAATTTAGCTAAGTAATTCGAACTGAAACGATGGTATGCTCCTAGAAAATTAGCAAGTGAGATTGCGCCAGGTACCATCGTAACAGTAGAACGAGCGAGAGGCAGCATCAGCCGGTGGTTTCCCGCCTGATAGTACAAATGAAAATAACTATTGAAATATTTTCAAGTATATATTACTGCTCCAATGAATCAAAATAATGACTTCAATTAATACAGTAATATTTGTAGTTTACTAAACGTTATGCTATCTCTATTATCTCTATTGTTTATTTTACATCTACTATGCAATATTTATATATTTTTGTCAAAGTTAATAATGTGTTACTGAAAGTAAATTTTCTAATGTTTTTGCTAAAAAATTTTTAATCGTAAAAAAAAAATTCATACCGTAATAGTAAGACAAAAGTTTTTTTTTTATACGTGCTCTCTTCTATGCTCACCAGTGAAAAATATTTGAAATTTTTTTTTGTTCTTCAGGAACATAAAATATTAAATTTATGTTCCCAAAAATATTTTAATGCTCCTATAATAAATTAATAAATATTCTCTTTCTCTTTCTCCCTCCCTCTCTCTCTCTTCCTCCCTCTTCCTCTCTCCCTTTTTCCCTCCCTCCCTCACCCTCTTTCACTTCTTATCTCTCTCTCTCTCTCTCCCTCTTTCTCCCTTTCTCTCTTCCTTCCTCTCTCATTCTCTTTCTCCCTTTCTCTTTTCCTCTCCCTTTCTCTCTCAAAGAGGCATGCCACGCCAAAAAAACTATCACTATAGGGAACACAAATTATGACTTTTATGTTCCCATTTTGTTCCTAAAAAGGAACATAAATTCTAAATTTAGTGTTCCTAAATTTTTTTAAATGTTCCAATTTTAAGAATGTAGACGAATACAAAACACTCATTATACCAAAAGATGAATTATAACAATAAGTTTGTTGACCAAAATAATAACTTACTGACCATTTTTTATTATTTAAATTTTCTGATGTAATGAACCATATTATTTACCTTAATAAATACATATTTGATCGATTAAAAATGTTTTACTAAATTAAAATTTAGTTTTTAGCATAACAATAAGGAGGATCTTTGCTAGGAAAATCACCCTTCGACATTTTCTAATCGGACAAACTTAAACTGATTTTTATATGCAAATCATCCTTTGACTTTATTGATTCAATGGTTCATCAAATATTCTTTCAATAAAATCAAAGCTTGGTATGTTTAAGTTTGTCTGAATTAGCCCAATCAGAGGGTAATTTCCTAGCAAAGATCATATATCTATAACATATTTTGACTCATTGATTGAGAGAACTTTATAATTTTTTTTTCTAAGAATTTTTTTCCATCTGATTTAAATTTGTTGTAATATCCTTGCAAAACAGTTTAGCTAATTATCTTAAATTTTATATTTGAATTTTTTCTTGAAAAAAAAAGAATAAATAAAACCTGAGTAGATATATTAGAATTAAAAGTCATATATATACCATATATAAGAGATTTATATATTTGCTAGTTAAATATTATAACCATAATCTTGAACTAAATTTGTATAGAATAACAAAGTTGTATCTTGTTTCTTTGATACATATACTTTATTAAAAAGGTTTATTATAGGATTAAATAAGATTATTTAATCTAAATATTTTATACTACTTATTCAAAAGTTGTTTTTTAATATTAATTTATAAAAAATTTTTTGCTAAAAACAGAACAAAAACAAAAATAAAAAAAAATATAATAAAAAAACATAAAAGCTAGAGATAGGCACCATGCACATGATGCATGCATGCATATGCATGGTCTAAGCAATTTAATGCCAATATATCTATATAAAAAAATATTTAATAATAAATAAGTTTCGATTCACTAGTTCATTTTTTATAATTCTGCTACCAAAATAACTACTGTATTTTGATAACTAGTGCTTCTAGGTTCAATCTAGGTCTGGTCCAGTCTGAGTCTGATCTGGAATCAGACTAAATTTAAACTCTAAATTTTATTAATTTTAAACTTCAAACCAGACTTAACTCAATTATGAGTTCAGTCTGAGTCTGGTCTAAAGTCTGCAGACTAAGGGGAGTGACAAAAATCAGGTGATTTTCTAGGGGGGGTCAAAAAAGTTGAAATTATATATAAGAACCTGACTATATGTATATTAAAAAATAGGGGGGGGTAGGCCTCTGATAAAAAATAATCAGGTGATTAATGACACTGCCCTAATCTGAATTTGAATATACTTATATATATTTTTTTTGTACTAATTAAGTTTATTTGATGCATAATACTAGAATTAATTAGTAAAATTTTGTGAATTATAAGATTTTATAGAATTTTATTAATAAAATTCTATAAAATCTTACAATTCACAAATTTTTATTAATTAATTCTAACTTTATAAACTAAGTAAAAAAAATGTATAATTTTAGATTTTTTACCAAATTTTAAGTAAAATAAAAACAACTTTGCCAATTTACTTTATTTTTAAGTTTTGAACGAATATACTTAGTGCATATAGTTATAATTAATTACTAATAGTAAAAATTTATAAATAATAAGATTTTATAGAATTTTATTAATAAAATTCTACAAATCTTATGATTCACAAAATTTTACTAATAAAGTCTAAATTTATTCACTAAGTAAACTTGTTCAGCACATAAAATATATAAATTGGCAAGGTCGTTTTTATTTTACTTGAAATTTGAAAAAAAGACGTATAATTTTAAATTTTAAATCAAAAAATCAATTTTAAACATATTTCTTCCAAATTTCAAGTAAAATAAAAACAATTTTGCCAATTTAATGTATTTTTAGATGCTGAACAATTTTATTTAATACATTAAGTTAGAAATAATTAATAAAAACATGTGTATAATAAGATTTTATGAAATTTTATTAATAAAATTATACAAAATCTTATGATTCACAAAATTTTACTAATAAATGCTAATTTAATTTATGAAGTAAACTTATTTAAAATTTAAATCAGCAAAATTGGTTTTATTTTACTTGAAATTTGAAAGGAAAATGCATAATTTTAGATTTTTGATTACAATATCAAATTTTAGCAACTTTCTTTTAAATTTTAAGTAAAATAAAAACAACTCTACTAATTTCATATATTTTTAGATATTTAAAGTTTACTTATTGCAACAAGATAGAATTAATTAGTAAATTTTGTGAATCATAAAATTTTATAAAATTTTATATAATTCACAAAATTTTATTAATTTATTCTAATTTTATGCATTAAGTAATTGTGTTCAGCACCTAAAAATATATTAAATTGATAGAATTGTTTTATTTTATTTAAAGTTTAGTGAATTGATGCTTAAATTTAATCTTTTTGATCAAAAAATCTAAAATTATACATTTTTTCAAATTTTAAATAAAATAAAAACAATTTAGCTGATTTAATATATTTTTAGGTGCTTAACAAGTTTATTTAGTAAATTAAATATTGTAGCTGATGCTAAAAACAGCTGATGCTGAAATTTGGGATCTCGATTTGAAACTATAAGCCCTTCTAAAATTCATAAATACTCTTTAAATATCAAATTTACTCCCAAAGCTTACCCTAATCCTATAAGACAAAAACGAAAAAATTATCACAAAAAAATTTTAAAATTTCATATCAAATTAGATCAAAATTTCAGCATCAGCTGTTTTTAGCATTAGCTGCAACATTAAATTATAATTCATTAGTGAATTTTGTGAATCATAAGATTTTGTAAAATTTTATTAATAAAGTTCTATAAAATCTTATAATAAATATATGCAACATACCCTGCGATATGCTAATTCATTGCACAAAAAATGTAAACATAGTTTGTAGATTTGTGTAACAAATGTTCTATATAACAAAAATTTAAATTAATATAAGATTAGAGTAAAAGTAAAAGTTAGTGCTAGAAGTTAGTAAATGATAGTATATACTAGAGGTCCGAACTGGATGCAATTTCTTCACCCAGGTTACCTGTGTGAATTGAAATTGGGTGACCCGGATGAAAATGGGTTTTATATATTTTATGTGTCATTTATTGTGGCAGATTAAAAATGAAATCAGATTAAAACGAAACTGGGGACCTCTCTTGCTCACTTTTAAAGCTTATAAAACCCACATATACTCCAAAAATGTCCTCTAAAAAATTTTAAAATTTTGCTTAAAAAATAGAAAAATTTCATTTTAATCTGATTTCATTTTAATCTGTCACATTTATTGATTCCTGTCAGTTCAGAATTATTTTGAATCAACAAATGATTGTCACTTATTGATAAAGCGAAAATGAAAATAAAAAACAAACATTTACTATTTACAGTTTATTCTTTCGTTTAAAATAATAATCATGATAATATAAATTCATGAATCTCTTAAACAAATACTAGAAATTTGACAAGTCACTGGTTTAAAAGTTAAAAATCAGTAATTTTTTGTAAGATGTAGAGATAAAGCAAAATTAAATGGAATCATGTACTCAAACTTTGTGAATTTGCAAAATATCCATATCTAATATCAATAAGGTGAAACAACAAAATAATTGTCCTGTGAAGGTATTCGTTTTTGTTAAGGCAAATGTTAATAAGTCATATACTTTCAGTCAATCTTCAAAGTTTCGAGTCAAATAGCAATAAAGTAGGCTTTGCTAATATACAGAACGAATTACTGAATTTATTCAATATGAATTAACATACCAAACAATTTGACCCAGGTTTTAAATCAGTAATCTGGGTCACCCATTTTGACATGGGTGACCCGGTTTACTATAACCTGGTTCGGAACTCTAGTATATACCAAAATTTTGCAAAGAATTTTTTTTGTTAGAACAGAAATTTTTTGATATTACAAATTTTAGAAAAATTTCTTTATTTTGTTACTCAAAGAAAATTTTTATATTACACCTAATTTTCAAATTTAATTGGTAAATCATTGGTGCAATATACAAGCATATTACAGTATACGATACTTAATTAAGTTCAAATTTTATAATTCACAAATTTTTACTAATTAATTCTTAGAGGCATGCCATTTATTACGTAATTTTTACCATGGAAACATGGTCAGTGATCACGTCTATATATTATATTAATCTATCAGAATTAGATAAAATAATTACACCATATATGGGTAGAGGTAGCTATTAAGTAAAAAATATTATATAATAAATGGCATGCTCTTTACTTTAGTATCAAAAAATATATATAAAATATTTAGACTCAGACTAGTCTGCAGACTTCAGACCAGATCTAAACCAGACTCAGACTCAATTAACTATAATATATATAATATGTATGCATATAGTATACCATATACATGGTATAAAAAATGACATTTTGCTTATCTCTTATAAAAGCTAATTATACAAAAATTATTAACAAAATTTAACAAATTATACTTAATCTGCTATTAGTTTACTATTTAATACTATATAATTTTTTTACTATGCTATATAAAAATTTAAAATATATATAGCTAATTCAAATTTTATAATAAAATTTATGGATCCTTTGTACCAACTCTTTTACAAATGCCAATTTATAAAAAACTTTGTGGTTAGTATATTTATATATAATAAAAACTTTATCTAAAGCAGCAACTTTGATACAGAGTTGTTTAAGAAAATTAAAATAAAGTTGTAAAAGAACTTTTTTTGCTGGTTTGATTCTCCAAGTAGAAAACTTTATTACTATAGAAGAAAGTTTTTTGTCAGAAGTCGTAAAAGCCATAGCAAAAGCATACTTTGGTTAAATATATTATTTTACAAAGCATATATCTTATATTCACTATATTCAATATTTCTTCTTAAACTTTTTAAAATTTTTGCAAAAAAGTAGGAAATGTAGCTTACTCTTTTCAAAATAAAGACAATAATTTCTCTAATAATAAATGTCATGGCTGAAGCTGGAAATGGCTGAAGCTGGAAATTAGAGGTCTCGATTTAAAACTATAAGCTCTGCTAAAATCCAACTATACTCTTTTATTATAAACCCTAACCCTAAATTCTAATCTAACTATAAAAAAAAATCATACAAAATGCATTCCAAAATTTTTTGTAAATTTCATATTAAAATATTTAAAATTTCCAGCTTCAGCCATTTTCAGCTTCAGCCACAATAATAATAATTAATTCTATCTGTGATAAAATAAATTTCTGCATAATTCTGTATTTTAAATTTATGAATTTTATATTAATCCATGCAAAAATTTCAAATATCTATATCTATTATTGTTTATTTTTTAGATTATTTTGGCTCAACCAATTTTCTTCAGTATTGTTATAAAAATTTTACTATCATATGATAGTAAAAAATTTTTGTAAGTTTATTTAAATTAGAATTAGAATTAGAGTTAATATTAGTTTTTAAGAGCTTTAATGGTAAATTTACTTGGGAAAAACTTTTTGCTAATATGCAAAATATAGTTTCTTAAGTATATTTTTGTGAGCAATTTTTAACAAAATGAAGGTTTGTTTTAAATTTTCCTGATTGTATACCGGTAATATTACACAAAATTATACTTAATTATTGGCTAATTTACTGTTAATTATTACATGACAGTAAAATTTTTATGCCGATACTAGTGTAGTTGCTCAACCATACTTATTTTTTAGGTTTATTTATTTTTTACATCAGGATTTTTTAGACTATATTTTTGGAATTGTCTATCTATCTCTTAGAATAGTAAAACACAAACAAATTTGTCTGCATTTTTGCACTTTTTTTAGCTCTGATTTACTTTTTTAAACCACCAAAATAATTAAATAAAACTTTGTACAAATATATTTAAAAATAAAGATTACTTTTTTGCAAAATTAATTTTTATATTATAAGAAAAAAAAATTAAATTTATATATAAGCTAAAAATAAATAATTTTAAAAAAAAATTTTTTAAAAAGGTTTATTACAATTTTTCTGCAATTTTATTTAGTTTTAGTTTTAGAACTATAGTTCTTAAAACAATATTGTAGTTTATATAAATGATGACAACTTTTATTATTGCAACTTTAATGATTTATTTGTAAAAATTAAGACTTGTATTAGAGACAAAAATTTTTTTTATAGATGGAAATATATAAAATTTGAAAAAATCCAAAAAAAATTTTAATCATAAAAATAATAATACAAAAACTTCAAACTTTTATTATACTAAGTTTTTTAATAATTTTTTTTTCAATTTTATTAAGTTTATATTATTTAATAGGACCTTCCTAAACTATAAAGTCCCTATATTTTAATGATTTGCATATATTGTAACTATTCTACATAGGTCAAAATTATACATATCGGCATAATATCAGATACCCAATATATATAGTATATATAGATGATTGATAAATGATTATAAGATATAGTTATACACAGTATTGTATATTGGACAAAATTGAACGTAAAAATACATCTTAAATCAGACTTTAATTCAATAATTAATTACAAATTATTGAATATTTTTTTGGACCCAATTAAATTTTTAGTATAACCACTTTTATAAATCAAATCCAATCATTAATTAGGCATTGGACATTGTAAATTTTCAATGTCCAAGTCCAATCAGACAACTAAATTTATTGGACATGTCATCACTGGGTATACACATACCTGATATGTGTAGAATTTATATAGGATATTGGACACACATTAGATACATAGTATATATATAGTATTACATGCAATATATATATTAGGTACATATCATATATATAAATTTTGTAATACATTATGTACCCAGTATATATTATAGAATATCCGATATGTACAGAGTTTATATAAAATATCAGATACATGTCGGTCATATATAGTATATATGGCATATATATATCAGATATATATCACATATATAAATTCTATAATAATATTATAATAGTAATATTACTACTTCATTTTAATTTTAATTTATTAAAAATATATGTACTAATTAAATCATTTAAAATTTTTTATTTATATAATATAGATAATAAACATTTTAAACATTTATTTTTAACTAATACAATTAGGATAGTGACAAATATTACGTAATATTTTAGGGGGAAGGAAGTCCCTAAAATCTTACATTAAATATAGAAGTTTATAATAGCCAATCAAATTTCTCTTATGTAAAAAGGAGTAGGAGATATAGTAAAATTATATTACGTAATATATGTCACCACCCTTATATTAATACAAAATTAATAAGACTCTAATAAACTAACCTTTAATACATAATTTATACTAAAAAAACCTAATACTAACTAATATGCCCTAACTTTAATTCTAAAATTTAATATTAGTAATAATTTTAATTAATATATATGTAGCAAATTGCCAATTTGCTATTTATAATATTAGCAAACTATATATATATTAATTAAAAATAAAATATAAAAAATAAAATAAATATAAAAGAATTTAAAATCAATAATTTCATGGTGAGCCGAAAAATAAAAACTTATAAAAAATATAAGCTAGCAGATTTTATCTATTATATTCGTATAGCTAGAGCTTGCTAGAGGCTTTACTACTTATATTTACACCGTTTACAATCATATATAGATTTTAAATTCAATTAATATATATGCTAACAAATTCCTAATTGCTATACATAGTATCAACAACTACATATATATTAATTAAAAAAACTAACAAGGTACTCAAAGTAAAATTTACAAGACATCCCAGAATGCACCAAGCAATATTGAAATTAGTGACAAAAACATATAAGACAACCACAAACTCGCACAAAAAGTACTCAAGAAATCTGACAGGGCACCCAAAATGAAATCTATGACAAAAAACTCTAAAACACATTTGAAGCAATATTGAAATCAGCGACAAGATACCAACTATATAGTCATACAAGAAATGTTCAAAAAAGCTAACAGGTACCTAAAGCAAAATTTCTGAAACACACTCGAACTAGAACATATCAACAAAAATATGACAAAAAAGAAAAAATACCAATGCTACAAGTGATGAATAATATACTGAAATGGTTAATACCAATAACAAACCACTGATTAACAACTTCAATGCTAAAATCCAAAACTGTTAATTAAAGAACCTAAAAAAGAAAACTATAAAAGTTAATATTCGAACTAAAACGTGATAAAAATACTACTAACTAATAATGGCAATAATACAAAAATGTATACACCAAAATGGACGACACCAATAGCAGTAAAAGAAGTTGCACTATTAACAAATAACTAGCAATAAAAGTTCCAAAATGGATGGCACCAACAACAAAGAAAGGTTGCTCCAAAATAGATGATGCAAATGACGAAGCTATTTCCTGAAAAGTGTAACAGAAAAAATTAAAAAATAACAAAAATAAATTAAATAAAATATATCAGATAATAATAATAATAAAAAGAATTAATCTAGCATTTACCAGTGGTGAAATTCACCGGTGATTATCCATCTATACATAATTATATGTAGCAAAACAAAAAAAAATTTAAATCTCTTTAATATTAGGTAAGGGTAAGAACTGGGATGGGGTAGAGGGTATAGTTTATACCAAAATTTTACGAGAAATTCTTTTTTTGCATAAAAAAAAGTAGTTTCATAGACAAAGTTTTTAGTTAGAAGCGATTTTTTAAAAATTCTTATTTTTGTTACACAAAATTGTTTTGCATGTTACACCTGATCTTTAATTCTAATTGGATTGATGAAATTCACTACTGGTGAGCATTAAACTTATCCTAATAAAAAATAAAAATATAATTTAAAAAAAAACTTAATAAATTTTTAAATAAAAAAAATAATAAATAGAAAAAATAATAAATACAAAAAATAAAAACAAAATACACACAACTCTTTCCGACGATCCCTCAAACTACTGGTAACAATCACCAAACGGACCTGCAACCAAGTATTTAGTTAGTATAGAAAATAATACACAAAACTTCTCTTGTAGCAACTAAGACTAGTAGTCTTAAGCTTGATGAGTCTTCGGATTATTTGGAGAACTGAAATAGAGTTGAAAAAGAACTCCCTTTGGGTTTTTGGCTCCCCAGTGGAAGTTTACAGAACTATTAAACAAGTAGTTGGTAAATACCGGAAGTACATGTCAAGAACTTGTAGAAGTATTAGTGGAAGCAAGCTCCTGGTTTTCTATACTATTCTATATTTTGCAAACTCCCACACTCTCTTTACATTGGTTTTTCAGCCTCCCATATGGCTTTTCGCAAAATTTTTACCAAAAAATGGGAATTTCGGCTTACCCTCTCCAAAAGATCGACATTGTTTACCTATCCCAAAATGGAAACGCAAGTCACGAAAAGTCATGAGAAATCACAACACAAGCTGCCAACGTGTTCACATGTATTGCAATGATTGATGGACGTCTATGGAGGGTTTCTAGAAAAGTTTTGATTGGCATATCTCAACCTCTTAGTTTAGTTTTTTCCTTATGGTTTTACTTTAGATACAGTAATGAGATCTTAGTTAATACTGTGTAATTTTTATGAGCGTAGTATAGGCTTCGATTATACTATTATCTAGATTTGTTTTTCTTCTCTCTTTTGTTTTTTCTTTTTGTCTTTTTCTTTTCTTTTCTTTTGTTTTTTTTTTTTCCCTTTTTTATTTCTTTTTTTTTTTTTTTTTCTATTTTGTCTGTTTTTACTTTCCCCCTTTTTCATGTCCTTTGTGAAGAAGGAAAAATTTAAAGGAAAGAAAAAAAACGGTCTTGATATGGCATACAACGCCGGTGTCAGTGATAGTTGGGCATACATTGTACCAAAGTTCGAGCAAGTTCGGGCTCCGACTTGAGACGAAAGGTTGTTATGGCGGATCGCTTTGGGTACCTAGTACTTGGAGAGTTTTTTTTAATAGAGTTTTAAAAGTAATCAGTGGCAGCATTGTATTACCCTTTCTCAAATAATAAAAAGAAGCAAGATCGTTGAACATAAAAATAAAAAAAGAAAAAATAATAAATAAAAAAAGACAAAAGAAAATAAATATATAAATAAAATAATCACATAAAGATCTAATCAAGATCTAGATATATATAATAATTTAAAAAAAATTAAATGTTAAAATAAAAATGAGAATAAGGGAGCTTCCAGAAATCAGCTGATTTCTGGGTGGGTGGGTCAGCTGAAGTATCAGGTGTAATTCTGGCCAAAATTTCATAATTCCGACCAAAGTTGCAAAATTATTTTTGATCAAAATTATAGATTTATTAATAATATTTAATAATTAATAACTTTTAATCTACTGGACCAAATTTGTTGACTCAACTACCAAAATGATCCTCTCAATGAGAGGATTCTAGCGAGCCCAAAATTGTTAAAATCCAATCACAGGATCCTGTGATCAGAATAGATTTGTGTTACTATAAAAGTTCTATAATTTATTAAATAATTATAACCCATTTATAGTAACACAAATTTATTTCGATCTTAGGATCCTGTGATTGGATTTTAACGATTTTGGGCTTGTTAGAATCCTCCATTGAAAGGATCATTTTGGTAGTAAAATCATCAAAATCGGCTCAGTAGATCAGAAGTTATTAACAATTAAATATTAAATTTTAATTGTTAATAACTTCTGATCTACTGGGCCGATTTTGATAATTTTACTACCAAAATGATCCTCTCAATGAGAGGATTCTATCAAGACCAAAATCGTTAAAATCTGATCACAGAATCCTAAGATCGAAATAAATTGTTACTATAAATGGGTTATAATTACTTAATAATTATAGAACTTTTATAGTAACACAAATTTATTCCGATCACAGGATCCTGTGATTGGATTTTAGCAATTTTAGGCTTGCTAGAATCCTCTTGTTGAGAGGATCATTTTGGTAGTTGAATCATCAAATTTGGTTTAGTAGATCAAAAGTTATTTACCGTATATGTCCGAAATAAGCTACTACCTAAAATAAGCTACCCCCTGATTTTTTTTAAAAATCTTAAAAAATTCGTTAGCAGTTACTACATATAAACCTTTTTTTCTACTAAGTAAACTTCAAAAAGTCGATTAAGTAAAGTTGTTCAGCGCATTAAAATACATCTACAGTAAAAATTTGGTGTTATTTGGATAAATTTTTATTAGTACGTTTTTCAATTTCTTCAAAAAATGCTATATTTCGAAAATAAGCTACTTTACGATTTTTCGTGTAATTTTTTGGCCAAAAAAGGTAGCTTAATTTCGGACACATACGGTACTATTCAACGTTATATTTAACTTTTTAATAATCGTAAAATCTGATTGGCTAATTGGGGTATCAGATGTGGGTGGGTGGAGTGGTGTGAGATGGGCTCATAGTAAAAAAAAATCAGCTGATTTCTGGAAGCTCTCTAACTATACTTAACTGGGGGGAAATTCTCTGTGACACAGATCGGCAAAATCAGCTCATAAATAAGTATATTTTTTTTGTTTAAATGATTTTTTTTTACACTAATTGTTTTTTTTAGCATCGCTATTGTAAGTACATACCTGTTGTCGTTGGTGTTGTTATTGGTGTCGATTCTATAGTGTTTTCACATTATTATTTATTTATTTTTTTATTTATTTTTTTTTTTTGGCAATCATGCTATACTTTATTTTATAAAAATAGTTACATATTCAAATGCTATTACTACCTTTGATATTTAATATCTAAAACCTAAAGTACGGCTCACCCGGTTACCATTGGTACCTAAATGCGACTTGCCAAAGTAGGTGTTGCTTCTCCGTCCCTTTTTGTCAAATGATGAATCCAGGACTGGGTCATTAGCATGGACCTACAGCCTGTCATAACCACCTAATTTTTATTCCATAATAAACATACCTCTGTTTCAACCCACTTATTCACTTCGTCTATTGTTATTTGTATACAGTTGTCTATGTCGACCTTCTTATTCTTTTTTTCTATAAAGGTAGTATCGTTTTTATCTGTCGTCTTCCTTCTATTTTTATCTTTTTTTTCGACTTTCGCTCGTTTAGTAATACCCTCCTTTTTTTCCTATTCAATGGTCTCGTCACACCTATGCTTCCATACCTTTCTTGGACAATATCCAACCATTTTGTTAGCCAGGAGCACAGGATATTGTTAATGGTCTTTTGCTTGAGCTCCAATCTTTTTAGACTTGTTCTGATCTCCGTGCTCATGATTCCTCTGAGTTGTCCAACTCGCAGGTCACTAAATGCTTCGATATTTCGATCTCCATCTTACATTTACAACAAAGGGTCGAGGAATATATTTCTATATTGTCCCGCTGTCTTTTTTCCAATGTCGGTAAAAGCCCATTTATTGTCTTGAGTCTGAAGGTCCACTTTCAGTATTCTTTAAATGTGCTTGCCTTAGTATTTCATATAACCTTCCAAAGATCGCAAAAGGCCTTCCAGTTTTTTTTTCCCTTTCTATTTAGGTGCAGCTTGTCATTCTGATTTTTGCAGAAGGTCCATTTCACTTTATAATATGTTTCCAGAATCATGTTGACGAATTTTCTTATCGATAGTTCTATCGCAGCACTGTTCCAAGTTGGTTTTATTAACATTCCTTGTGTTTCAGTAGGCAAGTACCTTGTATGTTCACTTAGGGCAGCACCTTGCTTTGCAAGTGCATCTGCCCTTTCATTATGCTTTACGCCTGTGTGAGCCTTAACCTTTTTCATATGGACTTGTATATTTTTGACTTCTATGTTCTCTTTTATCAGGCCTAAGATTCCTGCATCTTTGGTCTTGAACCAACTTCTTGGGGTGGACTTTCCGTTTAGACTCTTGATCTTGTCGATTGCTGCCTGACTGTCTGTATGTATCTCTATTTTACTGCCTGAGGGGGATATAAGAATAGCTTCCAAGATTGCAATGATTTCAGCTCTGGTGGACGAGAACCAATTTTTACTTCTACCTATTATTTCCCTAACTACTTTTCCGTTATTATCTATTTGTACTAAACTATGTCCCATTCTAAGATTTTCTGTACCCTTCCTCCGAGTGAGCCGTCTGTATAGAAAACACCCTCCTTAATGCTCTGGTTTTCCTTAAGAGCCTTCCAGAGTTCTTTCTTGTAGTTTGTGTTACCTATAGATTTCTCTATGCACCAATAGTCCCAGTTTGGTGTTTCTATCTTGTTCTCCATTTCTCTTTCAGTTGTTTTCTTTCTTTTTCTTTTGTTTCTGATATTGGAGATTTCGATTAAACTTCTGGGCTCTATAAGCGCCTTCCAACCCTGTTCATGTCTTCTTATCCAGGAGGAAACATCCACTATATCCGTTTTCTTGACCTGAATCTTGTTCGGAAGTTCTCTTTCTTGAATTGGAACCTTATTATGCTTCTCTGGACTTGAGTTTTTTTTGTTTTCTTCCTGAGCGTTCCACTCCACTACTCTAAGGGTCTTTTTCCTTTTCTGAAGTACCCTTCCGAAGAAATTCTGGTTACTTTCCTGGTTTGTTCCTACTACCCATTCCTTCTTGGATTTTTTATCAGAGATCGCTCTTTGATTCATTCTAATTTGAGGTTTAATACTATTTTCATTATGCTGAAACTCCCTCTTTATCTTTCTAGAGCGCTCATTTTCTAATACGATTCTTTCTAGTTCTTTAAATCAGTTAGGAATTCAGCCGGATGCAGCTAAATCTCTTATTCTTCTGATTTGTTGCCACGTTAGAAGTTCCTGATTTTCACCTGTCGTTAAGTGATCTAGGTACCAAATTTTTATCTCATCCAGCCTCTTATTCTTTTTTCCCAACCTGCCTTCCTTAGAATTTCTTTAATACACCTTTCTTTGTTGGTACCACCTTTAATTTTCTATGTATCTTTAGACAATTCTTCTTTTAAGTCGATTCCTAATTTTTTTGCCTCAACCATAATTGCCATGTTTAGGTTTTTGTCTCATCTTTCTTTTGTGAGATCTTTTAAGTTAAGAGTCCACATTGGTTCCGTTTCCATGAGCTTTAATTGTGCCTTTCTCATGCGGATTCTCATTATATCTCCTACTGTGTCTGGGTTGTTTATACGGATTGCCCATTTTGTTATCATGTGTTCTATATGCCGTTGCCACAAGAGCTTAATTCCGCATATATCAGAATGAGCAATCACTGCATTAGGAGCTGTCTGTTCTGTGTTTGCCTTCCACTTAACTACTTTTAGCAAAGGACTTTGTATTCGGTTGCATTCTTGCTGAGTGAGTAGGATATTGTTCAGTTTATACTCCATGCGGGGGAGCCATACTACATTATTAATGTATTTTGCTTGCGCAATGAAGATATTTTTCTTTTTTAGTATGGTTGCTAGTTCTATGGTTTCTCTTCTAAGTCTGTTCTTGCAGCTTTTACTTAGGTTTCTTCCTGCTATCCATATTCCTAAGTATCTGGTTAGTTCGGTTTCTTTTTTGATAGAGATTTTGGATTGGTCTTTTTTCTACACTAGTTCTTTAGGGCTATCCAATCTCCTTTGATTTATGATCACCATTTCTGTTTTTTTGGGTTTAGAAGAGTTTCATTTGCTTCGAAGAAGCTTTCTGTTAAGTCTAGCGCCTTTTGCATGTTGTCATGTGAGTTTGTTAGTATTGCAGTATCGTCTGCATACGCGATAGCTGTTACTTTGGAGCTTTCTTTTTTGTATTCATTTGTGTTGAGGTCAACAGGCCAGTTGATTGATATTTCCGCTCCCCAGTCTGAGTACCTTAGCTTGTGTAGTAATGGGTCAAGGTAGATTCTCCATAAGAGAGGAGATATTACCTCCCCCTGGTCGATTCCTTCTGCCGCTTTAAAGGGGGCTATCATTCCGTACTTTGTTATGACCTGCACCTTTCTGTCCCTAAAGAGATTTATGAGTATTCTAACAAGCTGTCTTGGGAAGTTAATTTTTTCTATAGCCAGTTCCAGTCGCTCCAGGTTAATGGTATCGAAAGCTTTTTTTATATCTAGCAATGTAATCCATAGCTCCTTGTTTTCTTGTTGCGCATCTTCGATTAATGAGTTTAGTATGTGTATAGGTTCTTGAGTACACTCTCCCTTCAGTCTAGCGAAGTTAAGTCCCTTTAGAATCTTGTATTTTGTGATGACTTCACTAAGTCGCGCTTGTATGATTCTAATTAAGCATTTTCTGCCAGCTTCTAACAGCATTATAGGTCTCATATTTTGTAGGGCCAAATCCCATTCAGGTATCTTGGATATAGGGAAGATTACGCCAAGCTTCCATTTGTCTGGTAGTATTCCTGTCTCTATTATCATGTTGAATAACTCTACTATAGCTTCTTTCGCTTTTTTACTTAAGGCTTTGAGTAGGGTATAACTGATGCCTGATGCACCTGGTGCTGAGAAGTTCTTTGTTTTACCTATTGCTGTTTCCCAATCGTCTAAATTAACTTTATACAAAACTGGGAGATACCAGTTCTTTCTGATCCAATCTTTGGGAGTATACTCTTTGGTCTATAATTCTTCTGCCTTATTATTGCTTTTTTTCTTTTGCATATATTGTTTTTCGAAGTATGAGTTAACTTCCTTCTTGACGTCTTCTGGTTCTGTGATTAAGTGTCTTTTCTCTCTTCCCTCTTCTATCTCTATCAGTACATGATCGATGGTATTCTTATTCCATGGTCTTTCAAGGATGCTATTCAACATCTTTTTCTCTTCTTTCCCTATCAGGACATATCTCTTCTCTATATAACCTCAGATTTCTATCTCTTTTGCTGTTCTCTGTTCTGCTACTATTTTCCTTTCTAAGATTTGGATCCAGAGCTTTAGCTGATCTAGCCAGTTTGTTTCCCAAATTTTTTGACATAATAAGGGTATTTCTGTGTCATTTTGCATGTTGACCTTTAGTATAGTTGCATTCACTTTTGCCTTGTACTGACTATCTATGGCCCTATTTAAGTTTTGCTGTGCTTTTCGGCCCAGTTTTCTAAGCTTCTTTATCCACTTATACCGGGTTCCATACTACCTGTTTGCGTTTTTCATCTTGTGTTCCCTTGATCTGCTTGTATGGTATAGTTTTGTTTGTGGCCGTCTGAATCCACTGGACGATTTTATCCCATTTTTCATTAATCCTTTCTTCTATGTTTAAACAGTTTGGTCACTCTTTCTTTTTCTTACTGTTGATATCATTTTTAATTAGCTTATCTAGCTTGTTTCTGTATTCATCCCAATCTTCCTTTGTAGCATCATCATAAAGGAAGATTTTTCTGTTCTCTAAGTTCATTCTTTTTTGTTGTTTGAGGGAGCGATTACCCAGTATGAGTTTAGTATACAGGTCCGTTTAAACGAGATTATGATCACTTCCTGTACAAAATTCCATTTGTTCTATGTCACTATCTACTGTTATACTTTTAAGTTCTGAGTCAACCCAAATGTAGTCTATTCGAGATTTGGATGTTCCGTTTGACCATGTGTGTTTGTCTCCGTTTGGGTTGATCAGTTTGTATGTATCTGTGAAGCCAGTTCTTTGAAGCTATTTGATTAGAGGGGTTCTGTTTTGTTTGTTTATTACTTCAATTTTTGGTTCTTCATTTGCTCCAGATACATCGTGTATATTTAGATCGCCCCCAATAATGATCCTGGTATTTGGTCCTTTCTTGCACACATCTGTTACGATTTGTTGTTGAATTTTCTTTTGTGCCTCTTTATCATTAGGAGCCATGTAAACTGTCCATATAATAAATGTAACTCCCCTAAACTCGAATGTGCATCTTAGGGTATATACATCTGGAGATGTTACACTTGTGAGATGCTTTGTCAATGTTTTTTAATTAGGCACCCTACGCCTGATCCCTTTTTTTTCTCTATGTGTTTTTTAGTCCAGTACGGCTTGTAGTCTCCCTATTCGAGATCTGTATACTGTATTTCCTTACTCCATATATTAGTTCCGTTATCTCAATAAAGTCCAAATTTTCTCTTTTTCCCATTTCTAAAAGCTCCTGAAGTTTGCCTATGTTGTTTTTAATCCCGTTAATATTATGAAACCCCAATTTTCAAAAATTTGTATTGATTTGTTCTAATTCTTCCAGGAGCTGTTGCAGGCTCTTGGGTCCTGCACTATTCTGTAGTTCAACTGGTGCGCCGTTAAGATTGTAAGGGACTATTTACCCCTTTACTATCTTCCAGTTTTTCCAGTCTTTCTATAATTTCCTTTAAGGCACTATTTAGTAACGGGAATGTTTCTGTCTGGGATACACATCATTATTTATTAGTGGTTAGTAGTTCGTTATTTTGATATTGTTGTTTTGTTTATTTTTTGTTTTTGCTGATTCATACTGTTGATTTGCCTTTGCTGGTTCTTGCATTACTTTATATTTTGTTTTTGACTATATTGGTTCATGCTGTTGCTTGGTGTTTTAGCTTTGCCGGTCGCAGTCTTGTTTGCTAATTTTGTTTTGCTGGTCTGTTTGCTGGAGTCATCGTTTGTTAGTATCGGTATTTGTTAGTGTTAGATACTTACTTTCTGAGCTTCGAGAAACTTATAGTGGACAATGTTTTGAATTAGAAGATACTCTTAATATTGGTATGATAGAATATGAACGTTTAGAACAAAATAAATCAAATGCAAATAAAATTCATTAACGTAATAAGTTGCGAACTGAGAAATATACCAATAAGCATATGGAGTCGATAGGTTTTGATTTTAGCAAAGAATTAGTTTATTATAAAGATAAAGTGCAAGAAAAAATTTGAAATAATGAATTTTGCCTATCTTTTGCTTTATTAATTGTGGATTTTGATATAACTATACAATGTCAAGGATGTCATACTTTTTCAAAACATTTAATGGGCCTATGCTCATTCTGTTATACATATATATTATTTGGCTAGGAAAGAAGTTTTTAAATCAGGATATAATGCTATAAAATGAAGTAAATAAATCTATTAGTTCAATAGATATAGATAAAATTATTAGTTTAGATAATCAAATAAGAACAATTGCAGAAAAAATTTTTAAATTTACAGATTTAAGACCAGGACAAATGGATGCAATAAATTATTATATCAAAGAAAATAAAAATACTCTTGTAATTATGAAAACTAGTAGTGAAAAATCTTTCTGTTATGCAGCTTCATCTATTCTTTTTGATGGTCTTACAATAATTATTTCACCATTAAAATTATTAATCCAAAATCAAGTAGTTAGTATAAATATATATATATTTAAGTTTGATTTTTAAAATTAATTTTACTTTTAGGATCACTTTATTCGACTAGGGATTCCATGTGGATGCCTATTAGCATCATCCCAGGTGACAGTTGAATATGAAGCAAAAGTTTGTGAAAAAATTGCTCTTGGATTTACTCGTCTACTTTTGTTACTTCTAAGAAGTTGTTGCTTAACAAATCACTTAGAATTTTATGCAAACATTTGCATGAAAATAAAAAGCTGCAGTTGGTAATTGATGAGGCTCATTGTATTTTTAGCTTCTATTATTTTAGATAATAAGAATAAATACAGGTTGATTTTAGTTCTTTTAGATCTGGTTAGATCTGGTACAGGATTAAACCAGACTATGAATTTTACTAATTTAAGAAACTTTAGACCAGACTCAACTATAAGTTCAGTTCAGGTTTAGTCTAAAGTTCACAGACTGATCTAAGTTCAAATATATTTATAGTATTTTTTGGTGCTAAACATGTTTACTTAGTATAAAGTTAGAATTAATTAGTAAAATTTTATAACTTATAAGATTTTATAAAATTTTATTAATAAAATTCTATAAAATCTTATAATTTACAAAATATTAATAATTAATTCTAATTTAATGCACTAAATAAATGTGTAAATATATTAAATTAGCAGTATTGTTTTTATTTTACTTAAAATTTGGAAAAAAGATACTAAAATTTGATTTTTTTAATCAAAAATCTAAAATTATATATTAATTTTTTAAATTTCAAGTAAATAAAAATAATTCTATAGGAATATTATTATAGTGCTATAGCACTACAGTGCTACCATATGTAATAAACAAAATTGGTGTAACAAGTAAATCAAAACAACCTTTAACAAAACAAAATAAAATTTCTTTAATATTAGGATAAGGGTAAAGATTTAATAAGTTAGAGTTAAATAGTGTTTATAGTAAAATTTTGCAAGGAATTTTTTTTATTAGAGCCCAAAAAATAGTTTTTTAGACCAAATTTAAAGATATTATTAATTTTTTAAAAATTTCTTTATTTTTGTTACACAAACCTGATTTACATATTACACCTGATCTTAAATTTTAATTGGTTAAAATGCCCTAGCACTACAGCGCTATAGCACTATAAATTAAAACCCTAATTCTATTAATTTGATATATTTTTAGATGCTAAATAAGTTTACTTAGTATATAAAAATTAATAAAAATTTGCAAATTATAAGATTTTACAGAATTTTATTAAAGAATCTTATAATTTATAAAATTTTACTAATTAATTCTAACTTCATGCACGAAGTAAACTTGTTCAGCATCAAAACATACTTACAAAATATTTAGACTCAAACCAGTTTGTAGACTTTGAACCAAACCCAGACCAAATTTAGACTTGACTAAAAAATCTGAATATAAAAGTTTAAGTTTAGTTCAAAAATTAGACTAACTTATACTTAACTAAAATTTGGTTTAGTTTGGTCTGTAGAATCACTAGTTGATTTATAAATAAAAAATAAAAACTAAACTATTTATATATACTTTAGAGAAGAATGAGGAAATTTGGGCAAATTGAAAGAATAGTATCCAAACTCTCAAATAATGGCTTTGACTACAACTTTGTCTTGGAAGGATATAAAAAATTTGCATATTGATGACAAAAAATTTGAGCTTGTGAGTGATAGCAATCTTTTACAACCTGAGTTATGCTTTTTAGTACTAAATTGGAAGTACATAAATTCAGGCTGGATAGATCAAGTAATAAATTTGGTAAATGATATTGAAGAAACTGGTCATGCTATAATCTATTGTGCATGAATTAAAGATTGCACAGAAATATGTGAGGCACTACATCGGCAAATTTTATATATAGATATATATCGATTACTAACCGGTAAGATATATATCGATTATCAACACCCCTGTCGATTTTTATCGATAGTGATAGTAATCGATATATATCCGGTTAATCGATTACTATCGATAGTGATATTAATTAATAATTATTATATTCACATAATCATGCTTTTTGAACATTTTACAGGTTTTCGCAAGTTTTCGCAATTTAATTATAAATTTTTTTTTATTTATTATTATTATATAAAATTTAATTTATTAAATATACAATATTCACAAGTTTTCGCTATTTAATATAAAATTTTATTTTTTTATTATATATTATATTTTAAATATTACATATATTATTATTATAAAAAAAATAAAAAAAATAAATCCAAAAAAAACGAAACCAAAAAAAATTAAAAAAATGAAACCAAAAAAATAAACTATTATATTCT
>QKWP01002036.1:65357-91290 GCA_003550325.1 Gigaspora rosea | reverse complement strand
AGATAAATAGTTTCTTTATTAATAATCTAAGATAGGGCTATCCTTAGGTTTCTGTTCCTAAGAAATCCCAGTACAAGATGTATATTAAGTATAAGAGAAGTGGGGTGTCTTGGTCTTGTTTGACTAAGGGAAATTTTTTTTCTTTAAATACATTTTAGAATAAGCGTTATAAGCGTTAATTTACAATAATAAACACTATAATCTACAAGAGCAACATAATCGTTATAAGCGTCATAAGCGTTATAAGCATCATAAGCGTTATAAGCGTGATAATCGTTATAAGTGTTATAAGCGTGATAATCGTTATAAGCGTTATAAGCGTGATAATCGTTATAAGCGTTATATAATCGGTATTAACTATTCTAACTTCTCAAGATAATAATATAATACAATATAATAATAAAATATAATAATAATAATAAAATAATAATGTAATATAATAAACTATCGTTCTATAACAGTATTTTAAATGGGTAGCAATTAATTAATCGACAATCACTTTACTGACATAACATTTCACTGACAATTATTCACAAACAAGTTCATTTTACTAACAGTTTATTTCACTGAAGCTCATTTCACTGACAAAGTAATTCTGGTTATTGTCATTAGGGTTAGTGTAGAATTAGTTAAAATTAGAACTAAATTTAGTGTGCTTTTTAAAAAAATACTTGTTGGTAAAATGAGCTTCAGTAAAACAAACTGTTAGAAAATGAACTTGTTAGCGAGTATTTGTCAGTGAAATGTTATGTTGGTAAAGTAATTGTCAGTAAAATAATACAAACCCATTTTAAATAGAGTTGCTAGTGTATATATAAATTAAATAGTATACTATTAAATTTTTGGTGCATAAATGCACCTAGTGGTGTACCATATTCAAAATATTTACTTTACAAACCTAACAACAATGACTAGAATTAATTTGCCTGTGAAATTAGCTGTTGATAAAATAACTTCTATAATACAGACTTGTCTGTGAATTAATCAGGTGCAAAATAACCTTATCTGAAATAAATTCTTGTAAATTAAGTTTTCTGTGAAGTAATTATTGGTGAGTTTATCAAGACTGAGAACCTAATACCATTAAATAAATATTATATAAAAAAAACTTAATAAAAAATTGAATTAATATATCTAAATAAAATTGCAATAAACGCAATTTGAATCTTAGATATTTGCTAATAATTATAAAAAGTAGTTTATTAATTCTTGTTTGCATTATTTCTGAATTTATGTCAATTCATAATTGTCATTTTAGAATCAGTATCCATTTAACAATTATTAAAAAAAAAGCAAGTAAAAAAAATTTAGAAATAATAATAATAATAATAAAATAACAAATTAAAAAATTTAAAAAAAATATATGATAAATAAAAAGAAATAAAAATGTATCAATATATGATTGCCTAAATATTAAATGCTAGCTAAATTTTTATACACTAAAAGAATATATTTGAATATTCATATCTGATATACATTTTAATAGTTTTTGTATTCCCTATATAGAAACATTCACATTTGTTTTTTGGCAATAGCAGGAATCTAGGCAAATGTTAGAAGATAATTGCCATAATTTTTTTTTAAAAAATAACAAGTTTACCTTTTTCTAGGTTTTTTCATGACTGCCATGCTTAGTATGGTGGGTAGCACTGATTATTTTGTAAAATTTTCAAACAAAACTGCTCAATACATAAGTATTGAAACAGTTTTTGTCTTGAATCAGCTCAGATTCAAATATGTAACTTGCTCTATTACAATTAAATAGTCGATCATTTAATTAATTGTTAAGTCGATCATGGTTTAGTAATTTTGTTTTCAGGCATTTGAATGTATGAGTGTATAGTAGTAATATAAGGTAAGAATTAAATAATCAGTTAGTACATATAAGTGGTATGAAGCAACGATAGTATTGTTCTAAGTATATATAGCAAATTAGTCATGTTTCTTCTGCTAATTTGATATTTGTTTGGTTATATCATTTCCTCCCCCTTGCCCAATATAGTACACTAGCTGGCCTGTCATGATAACAGTCATAGAGAGTAGGGTTGGGCATAGTTTACAAGTTTGTTTTGTAATATGGCCTGTTGGATATATGCATGCAGTCTTTGTAACCTGATGGAATATCAGTCATATATGAAGCTAGCTTGTGACCTGCTGGGACAACAGTCAAGTACATGCAAAAATAAATGAAAGAAACTGATTCTAAGAAGTTTGCACAGGTTGTATGATAGGCAAAAGAAGAACCCATCTGTGTTTGCATAGTTAGAACCCAATATAAGAAACAAACCAAAAGTTATTACTATCTAGATTAAGCATGTGCAGGTATTCTGATACATGCCCAATGTCCAATTAATGAGGCCAGACTAAGTTGATTATATGTTTTACATTACTCTTTCCTCAGCATTCCCCTTCTTCATAGTAAAAAAAAATTTAATAAATATAGGGCTCAGGATATTTTAGAAAATTTTTATATAGTCATGGAAATTTTTTTTTGAAAAAAAATTTTAAAATTTTACTATATATACTACCCCACCCTTTTTTTCTAAAGAAGAGGGTAATATAAAACATATAATCAACTTGGTCTTGCCTAAACTTTATTAGAAACAACCTGCTGCATGCTAACAAAGACAGATTGAAGGTGTTAAATCTAATTGGCTTACTACCCTGCACTATACTAGTGATTTAAACTGAGAAAAATTTTCTTAATTGGTTATCTGAACTGAATTATTTTATTTAACCGATTGCCAACTGGTTAAGATTAACTATCTACTATCATCAGAAATTTCAGAGCTTTACTGTTTCGTCCTTATGTTCATTCATTTTCTTTTCAAAATTTTTCAGACCCTTTACTCTCACCTTACATCATTTTCATACTATATCAATTCTACCAACCAATTACCAAATTCTCAACCAGTTGTATTAAGTCAACTAATTAAGAATTTCCTCAGCTAGTTAACCGAAATTTATTCAGTTTGGGTCAATTAACTGATTATAGCCCAACCAATTCAAATCACTACACTATACCTGTATTTGGTATGCCAGGTGCACTACTCATATTAGTACACTATTGGTATCACCAAGTATCCTGCACTAGCAACTCTAATTTTAAGTTACTGTAAAAAATTAATACAAAACTTACTTGCTATTTTGGTGACTACAGTATGAAGGTTCCATTGGAATTTGCCAAGTTACTAAAAAAATTCTGTTACAGAATTTACTTGCTAATACAGTATACATTGGTTAATGTTGCTATGGTGGAGATCATCTAAAGCCAACAAATTTTATATATAGGTGCCAATTTTTTAGCTGCAGTGTAATATAATTAACCAATAAAAATGCAGAAAAATTTAATATAAATTTAAATTTTATTAATAAAATTTTAAATTTTTTTAATAAATTTAATTTTGTTATATTTTTTTATATATAAGCACCAAATTTTTAAATTATATATAACTTTAAATTAATATAAACTTAAAATAAAAGATACTAAAAATTTTTTTTGTGGATTTGATAGTTTAATTAAAAAGCTATTAAATATACAAAAACTTTTTTTAGTTTATTTTATTTTAAAAAATTATTATTTTTTTTTAATATTAAGGTGACCACTTAGGTACCCTAGCACTTTATTGGTACAAGCAGGTTGGCCCGGTCAGTATGACTGTGCCACATATTACATTTGTATAACGAGAGTACAACTAGCCACATGTACAACTTTTGGTTGTCTAATTTAAGTAGTCCGCCCGAAGGTTCTACACTAGATGCCATACCTGCAACCCAACTAGGGGATTGCCTATTTAAACTCTCTGGCTTCTACCCATGTTCAATGTTCCTTCCAATATACCCTTTCACAGAGTAATTTGCTGTTAAAAGTACCCTGAGGCTTTAGCCAAACACCTATTGGAGGGCATTTGCCCCTGCGGTAAACCTGGTAGAGCAATACCTGTCTCCCACAGGCAGTGTTGGAAATCTGGTTTGAAATTTATGTTCTCATGAGAATATGTTTTTTGAATTTAATGTTCTCAAAAATTTTTTTATGTTCTCAAATATAAAAAAAATTTTTTTTTTACTCCTTCTTTCTATTTTTCTTTTTCTCTTTCTTTCTCTTTCTCTCTTCTTTCTCTTTCTCTCTCTCTCTTTTTTTCTCTCTCCCTCACTCTTTCTCATTCTTTTTCACTCTTTCTTATTCTTATTTTCTTTCTCTCATTCTCTTTCTTACACTTACACTTTTATACTTTTAGTTAATTTTAATTTTTAATTTTAATTAATATATTAATAAAAAATATAATTGATTTAACAAACTATATAAACAAAGCGAAGTTATTCATAATAATAAGATTATAACTTTATATGTATATTTTTTTAAAAAAATTGATATTGGAGGTTTTTTATATATTGTTGGGTATGTTATTGGTTTGGCTCAGCTTATATATTAAATTTTTAAATAAGCTATTAACATCTCTCAAATGTTTAAATAAATAAGTAATATAATATACTATTTTTTTTACTATAGTGAATTTATAGATTCAAAACTTTCTCACTATAAAATTTTAAGATATAACACTAAAGCTTAAAATCCTAATAACTAAAAATTTGTTTAAGTAATTTTCTTATAAAAATTATCATCATAGTGAGTTTAGCTCTCTAAAATTTATGATATTATATGTATACATAATAAGGGCTATATTGCACCAAACTAGAAATGGATAAACCAATAAACTTTATTATCTAAAATTTTTTATGATTCAAAAAACAATAGACTGTTCTCTATTTCAACTAACTAACAATTAAATATTTATGAGCTTAAATATTTTAAACTGCTATATTAATAAAATGTTTTTTATTATTTTATATATTTATATAGAGAACATATTTTTCAAACTTAATGTTCTCAAAAAAAATTTAATAGAGAACATCTTAAATTTTGTAAATATTCTCAGATTGAAAGTGATGTTCTCATGAGAACATGAGAACATAAGATTTTCAACACTGCCCACAGGTATTCACCTACACTTTTCGGTAACTTATGCATTCACCGAGGCAAACAACTTGCAGTCAGAGGGATACCCTGCAACCGCTACCATTACCTACTACTGCCCTTGTAAGGTTCACTCCAACCACGGCACCCACCATCATTATCCTACCGGTCCTTTACCGGTATATCCCAGAATTCCAATCCAGTTGGCCCGGAAGTGTTGATCTACTCGGCATTAGGTGCCATTATGGTTTTTCTCCCCTTGGTTCCCAATTCCTCAACATGGGTCCTTTTCCTCCGGTGCGTCTCCAGCGGCCAGGTTGGTAGATCTTGTCCCCAAGGACAATGTCCGGTTCTCCAGTTTTGGTTCAATATTCCAATTTTGGTAGCACTATCGAAAATCAGAGCTACCTCTTTACTCAGGACTTGCCAAATGGGTTTCTGTTTCTTCGGTTCCTTGGATTTGTCTATGTAATGAGATACAACTTCGCCTGAAAGCTCCCATTCAAGATGGTAACCAAGGACTACAGGTGATGTACCCAACTGATCAACAAGAAACAGTTACCGGAACACAGGTCTATTTTTTCAAAAGCGTCGCCAGTAGGATTTGAACTCAAGACCTGCCACTTGGAGGGTGACAACTTACCAACTTCCCTAAGTCGCCATACCCATTATTTTAAAAAATTATAAAAGCTTAAAAATTTTATAGTTAAATATTGTTGGTTTTTCTTGATTTGCACCATAGTATTGAAACTATCATAATTTTTACTGTATTATTAACAGAATTTGTTATTTGTATGTAGTTAAGATTGACTTCTACCATAATTTATTGTAAAAAATTCTATTACAAAACTGCTCACTATTCCAGAGTTAGTTTGTATTGATGAACATCAACCTTAAAAATTAGTGCTACAAAGTGAAATTTTGATATCAAGTTGCTTTTGAAGTAAAATTTTAAAAATCAACAATTCTAAGTTCTCTTTTTGTAGTACTAAATCACAAATAGTTATGAATATATAATAATTATATATATTGTAAATAATTAAAAGATTGCAATAATTATCCAAAATTAACTAGTAGCAATTAATTAATCAACAATCACTTTACTAACATAGCATTTACTAACAATTATTCGCTGACAAGTTCATTTTACTAACAGCTTATTTTACCAAAGCTCATTTTACTGACAAAGTAATTCTGGTCATTGTTGTTAGGATCAGAGTAGAATTAGGTAAAATTAGGGCTAAAGTTAGTATGCTTTTTGAAAAAAAACTTGTTAGTAAAATGAACTTTAGTGAAACAAACTGTCAGTAAAATAAACTTGTCAGTAAGTATTTGTTAGTGAAATGTTATATCAGTAAAGTGATTGTTAGCAAAATAATATGAACTCAAATTGACAGTTATACAATGATTACAGAAATTGTAAAATTCTCTGACCACAATTTTTAATAACATCCATAAAATAATTCATAGAGAGTCAGTCGAAAATGTTTAGATGCAGAGTTGGATTAGATAGATTGGTCCCAGTCCAATTGGTTTTAGCTCTAATAAAAAACTATCTATTGGTCTGGCCTGAAACTGGTTAAAAGACCAAAAACTAAAAACCTTATAACTGGTTAGAACTGATCCAACACTAATTAGATTATATAGAAAAATAGATATAGATAAACAGTGTACTGTAGAAAGATAGATGCTATAAATAAAAAATTAAAAATACATAAATGCTGCACAAAAATCTATTATTAAATATCATGTATGAATATGACATTTTCATTAATATAACAATAATTAAAATCTAAATTGTTTAATCAATTAATATAATCAATTTGTAGCGATTTATTCTTAATTTGCAATGCATCAATTTCATGTATCAATTATTAATAGTCACACAATTTGTTATATCCAAAATTATATCAGTCATCTGATTTGTCACATGTAAATTTCATATATATGAAATTTTAAAAAATTCTATATAAATTTACTATAAACATTGAAGCAATAATGTTTTCAATCTATATATTAATTTAAAATTAAATTTCGCGATTATATAGAGCAAAAGGAGGTGAATAAAAAATCCTTTCTTGCCAAGCTACAGTTCTGCCATCTTTGCACAAAACGAAAATGTAAATTTGCCAAAAAACAAATATTTTTTATTTATAAGATAATAAGTATATATAAAATGATGCTCTGAACAACTTTACTTATACGACCAAAGTTGGTTACCTTGTAAGAAAAATGGGTTGTCTATGTACAAACGTTAAATTTTTAACTTTGCAATATAATACTCTTTTTTTTTTATTAAAATAACCTACTTTGGTCACTTAAGAAAAGTTATTCAGCATGCAATTTTACTTGTATTTGAAATAAAAATGCGTTTTTTTGGCTATTTACTAGGTGAAAAATGGGGTCGAAGTTAGAAAAATTTTTTTTCTAACTTTAACCCATTTTGCACCTAGTAAATGGCCAAAAAAACATGTTTTGATTTCAAATACAAGTAAAATTGTATGCTGACCAACTTTTTTTAAGCGATCAAAGTAGATTATTTTGATAAAAAAGGGGTTTTATATTGCAAAGTTAAAAAATTTAACATTGTACATAGACAACCCATTTTTCTTACAAGGTAATCTACTTTTGGTGGCATAAGTAAAGTCGTTTAGGGCTTGATTTTACATATACTTATTATTTTAAAATTAAAAAATATTTGTTTTTGGTGAAGTTATATTTTTATTTTGTGCAAAGATGGCAGAACTGTGGCTTGGCAGGAAGGATTTTTTATTTACCTCTTTGTGCTCTATATAATTGCAAAATTTAATTTTAAATTAATATATAGGTTGAGAAACATCATTGCTTCAAAGTTTATAGTAATTTTATATATAATTTTTTTAAAATTTCATATATATAAAATTTATATCTAATATTGTGTAACAAATCAGATGAATAATATATGATTTTTATAAATTATACAAATTAACAAATTTATATTTTTGATTTTATTCCCAAAACCTTAGTTAAAATATACAACATTCTTTAAATCAAAGTTGTTGCTAAAGTTTCGATGAATCCAATAGTATAAAGAATATAAAAAATAAACTTTTTCTTGTGAAGTTTTGTGCCTTTGAAAGTGGGCAATTATTTTATCTAATTCTGCTTGGTTTTTCTTAGGTTCATGAACTTTCAATATAAAAAGTAGTTGATTAGGTGCGACAAAGCAAGAGCTTCTAACAAAATGCATATGTGAAGGATTAGTGCATTATAAACATATTAGAAAAATCAAGAAGATCTATTTTCTAGTAAGTAGATCACCTATTAATTCAACACACATTATTCTTGCTTGCAAAAAGATATTTTTTCAAGCAGTTCTGACATTTTATTGTACATATTTATTAATAAATTAATCTATTTACTTAGATCTTAATTGTATTTGCATTAGCTAGATTATATAGGCTTGATACTAGGAAATATACTGAAATTGCCAAAAAAAAATCTCTTACAAAAAATTAATTATTTTATAAATTATCGATCAGAATCACATAACTTTGATATTTTTCAATTCATCTCATTAAAAAAAATCAAATGGCACCAAAATTATATAATTTTGATTAATGGTTTATAAGATAATTAATTTTTTGTAAGAGATTTTTTTTTGTTAATTTTGCTCTTTTTTCTAAACCCATATATAGTATTATATTTATTTTAATTGATTAAATAGTATTTAAGGGGCTTCAAGAAACCAGCTGATTTTTTTTACTATAAGTCCACTCTACCACCTACTCCTACTAGAGTTGCAGGTGAAACAAATCTTCAATAGAACACCGTAGTGCACCAAGACTGGTGCACTGAAACTGGTGCACTGATAATTATAAAAAATCAAATCTTTAACGGTGTACCGATAATGCACCATGGTGCACCAGATGGTCCTGGTGAAACTAACTAGTTTCACCAACAACTCTAACTCCCACCCCACCTGATAACCCAATCAACCAATTAGATAGTATCATACGATTATATTTTTAATTTTTTTTCTCCTTCGGTACACCTCATACCACATCTATGCCCCTACTACCACTTTATCAGATTTCCGACATCACTGTATACGGGGACTTCTCCAGAGAGAGTACGACTAAAATCAGTATTATTCACCGGTAACCTTATTGGCTCTAGCAATGGTGCCCTGCACTAGAGGTTGGAACCAGTTTTAATAATTCGGGTTTATCACGTGAATTTTGTGATATTTTAGAATTTAATCCAATTAAATTTTAATAAATTCTAAAATATCACAAAAATCACGTGATAAACCCGAATTATTAAAACCGGTTCCAACCTCTACCCTGCACCAACTACCAGAATAGTAAGGTTAAGTACAACCAGAGGATTTTAACCTCTTAGCTGAACTTGCGCCATTTGTTCATGTAGTATCATGAATATCAGACTTAGGCCTCATATTACGTCTTATGACTTTGGTTAATCCAAATCGGGTTCTAACTTGTTTCACTTCACTGCCACAGATTTGATAACGGCAGCTGCCCAATTAAGTCTGTCAATCGATCAGTTTCCTAACCGGCTGGCTATATTCATTTCGCCTCTGGGAGGATTTGAACCAGCAACCTTCGATTTGCAACTGGGAGCATAACCGCTATGCTATCAACTCGCAGGTATGAATCATACGATTATTAAAAAGTTGATATAATATTTAATAGTAAATAACTTTTGATCTACTAGATCAAATTCGATGATTTAATTACCAAAATGATTCTCTCAATGAAAGGATTCAAGCAAGTTCAAAATTGTTAAAATTTAATTACTAAATTCTAAGATCAAAATAGATTTGTAATAGTATAGAAGGTTTATAATACTAAACTCAAACTTAATTATAATTTTGGTCTGGGCCGGTTCAAGGTTTGCAAGCTAGTTTGAATTTGAATACACATATATGTATTTTGGATACTGAACAAGTTTACTTAGGGTAAGAAATATAAATTGATTAGTAAAATTTAGAGATTCATAGTAGTTTGTATAATGTTAATAATAAAATTATTAAAAATCTTATTTTATATAAAATTTTTTTTACTAATTAATTATAACTTCTTGCACTAAGTAAAATTGTTCAACACAAAAAAATACATCAAATTAGCATATTTTATTTTACTTTTTTTTAAAATTTAAAAAAAGGATGCTTAATTTTGAAAATTATTATTAAAAAGTTAAAATTAAGCATTTTTGATGCAACTTTTAAAGAGAAAAAAATAAAATATATCAATATGATATATTTTTGGTGCTAAACAAGTTTATTTAGAGCTAAAAGTTAGTATTAATTAGTAAAATTTAAAGAAGGGTAATTATAGGCATTTTTCGCAGGAGATATATATCTTATATATCTCTTATAATGCCTAAATATAATTGGTCCAAATTTTAAAAAATTCAAAATTTTTTTATTTATTCTTAAAAATATTTTTTATTAAAAAAAAATAAAAGTAGTAAAAAGTACAAGAAAAAAATAAAGATAAAAAAGATCATAACAAAGAGCACAACAAAACAAATTAAAAATACAATAAAAGTGCTACCAAATAATAACAAAGAACACCAACAAACAGTGACCAAAAGTTGTCACCAAACTACAACCAAAAAGTACTACCAAACTATGATCCAAAAGTACCACCAAACTAAAACATAAGTACACATAAGTAGATGACCAAAGGCACTACCAAATAACAACCAAAGGCACAACCAAAGTTACTACCAAACGACGACCAAAGGCTGACCAAAGGCACCACCAAATGATAACCAAAAGCACTACCAAATGACAACCAAAGATTCGACCAAAGGATGACCAAAGACGCTACCAAAACATAATACACATTAGTAAACGTTAGTACACAAAAAGCATTTCAAGAACGACAACTAAAGCACCAAAAAAAATACTCACCAGGATCCTGAAATATACATAGATAGGTAAGATGACTTTTAAATTTTTTATTAATTGCTGTACACAAGACTTTTTTATAAGATCAGTATGCAAAATTTATACCTTACAATAAAAAAATTAAAAAATACGCAAAATAAAATTCTAACCTCAATTATAGTATGAAATTTTATAGCAATAAACCAATTTTTAGTACAGTAGTAACAGAGCATGTTTTTTAAAAAAATTCTCATGTATATAAACTTGTGCATTGATATGTACATACATACTATATATGTACTAAGGCTCTATGTTTACTAAAGCACATACATGACACTGGAATATTCCCACAATTGTATGTAAATAGGACCCCGGACATCTCTCATATAGGTCATAACTGGATTTTGGCCAATTTTGACCTAATTTGCTAAAAATGACAAAATCTATTTATTTAAATAACTTTTGATCCAGTAATCAGAATTGAATGAACTTTTTTTTGTTAGATGCGCCTCACTGAGAGCGTCATTTTAAAAAAGTTCATTCAAATTGGACCACTGGATGCCAAGATAATTGCCAAAAATTGATTTTTTGCTTTTCAAATTTCGGGGGTTTTTGCTGAAATGCGTAATGTATGACCTCTGTACTACATGTCCGGGGTCCTATGTAAATTAATTAACTAAAAAATTAAAGTAAAATAAAAATATCATATATATTTAAATAATTTAAAAATAAAATAAATAAGAGATTTTCTTAAAATCAGCCTAGATAATTTTATTAATAATCATCCATAATATACATATAGTAAATTAAGTTACACAGATCTACATGTATAAATATTTTTTTATTTGCATTTTTTTGCTAATCAATACTCTTTTTAAAGCAGTGTTATGGGTGTCATTGGTGTCCCATTTGTTGGTACTGTACCATTTGTTGGTGCCTTGGTAGTCCGGATGTCATCGCTTACTGAGTTTTGTTTTGCTGGCTTCCTTTTTGGAATTGCGACTTCGGTAAGTAAATTCGTTGTGTTTATTGTTTTGCTTGTTTTGCTTTACTACAGTAACTCCCTTCTTTTTCTTTCCGGTGGATTTAACTTATCTTCATTTTGAAAGCAGTCTTCCAGTTTGGGTGTGTATATTTGTCATATTTGTTGTTTGCCTTGGTTTTCTTGCTGCACTTATTTTTATCTTTAGTTTTTGGTCAATTTTGCCCTGTCTTCGTTTTGAAATTGGCTTTCATTTTGGTAGATATATTTATTGGAACTAACTTCTTCACTCTTTTCTAATAAATTTTGATTGATTTTTTGTTGGAATTGTCTGATAGATCTTGGTTTTATTAACGTTTTCACTTCTTTTTCGGCTTATTCTGTTTGCTTGCTGTCTTAATTTGGTCATACTTGGACTAATGCTTTTTTTTTTATTCAGGTATTAATCGAAGACGGTCTGCAATTTCTTGTTCCAGTTATTGGTGTATTTAGGGAAGTATGATTTGTTGTTTATAAATTGCAAATTGACTTTACTAACGTTGTTTTCTTCTTTCTAGTATCAGTATCTGTTTTTTCTTGGGCATTGTTTTTTTGTGTCAGAATAGGCCGATGTTGATTACTTCTGCCCATAAACGATCGAAGTTTTACTAATAAAATCATAACCCACTCACTAAGTAAAGCTGCCCAGATAATAATTTTGCTGTAATACTGTTAGTTTAGTTATTTCTCAATGCTGATCTAAATCTGATGAAATTCGATCTATAATTCGAACCGATCTGCTGAATTTTGGTTGTGCTGCTAATCTATTCTTGTGTGGTCTCCATTTGGTTGAATTTCCTCATGCAGTTGGTGTTTTTTAATATTGTTGCTTTATTGTTGGTAATGAGTTATATGATGTATTTAGTTAAGGTTAGAGTTAGAATTGTTATGTATAGTGTATTTTAAAAATGTTTGTAATGTAATGATGAAAATCGTTGCGTAATAATAGTATTACACAATAAAATTGCTACAACTAGTCTGTAATTTGGGATCATATAATAAATAGTGCGCTGTAATATAGCATGAGTTATTAAATTTGTAATTTATATGATGGTTGATTTTTAAGTAAATCAGCCAGGCTGGTCATTAGTAAATCTCAATAAATAAATAGATTAATAAAAAAAGAATAAATTTAGATCTCACACCCCTTTAGTACTCTAATATCTTGCAGGTCACGTGCAACAATTTTATTGAACGAAATACATTAAAAAATAAAATTAAAAGTTTTTATTTTAAAAAAATACAATAAGCAAATAAAATAAAAAAATCTAATTTATGCAAATCAATATAGCAGATGCATGGATTCAGAATTCTATATAAAATGGTTGATTTTACCATATGTACACCTGTATCCTAACCTAATTTAACTAAGAAATTCTAAATCTACTTTAATTCTGTTCCTCCTTACAACATATATATAAAGATAGGAGTAATAATTATTGAAAAAGTATCAGCATTATTGGTCATATTTGTGATACATAGCATTAGCTGGTGGTCTCTACACAGCATAGGCCTGCCTTGATGAAAAACTATACAAATGTTTATGGGTAGGAGAGGGTTCGAGTATGATGAGTCTTGCTTTTTTCGGTCTATTGACTTATGTCAACTAAAAAAAAAAAAGAAAGAAATTATATATATATAATTAACCAAAATTAGCATAGTAGAAGTTTATTTTGTTTGGTTGTTAAAATACTCCAGAAAAAATGTAAATCATTCTCCAGATAAAGTATCGACTATGCCAGGATGAAATTTTATTACTCACGAATCTTTCTCAATATTTCTAAATGCATGTATTATAGTTTTACAATACATTAATTAGAGTTCATAACTATTTATATTTCACAATGTATACAATATTATTTTATTTCGCAATAAGTAAAATATTTATTTTACAACAAATACTCTAAGTTTAGCGACACAATCTGCTAAGTAAAATAATATACACAAACATTTCTAAACACTGCTACTATAAAAAGTATTTATAAACCACTTATTCTAAATATAATAAAAAAGTAGAGTTTGGAATGTTAGTTTCGTATATGTAGTACTTTTTACTTATAGAAAACAAAGTAGAACTATATAGTTGAGACAACTTTCACTTACTAATTGCTTAGGTTGCTGAAGCACCTTCCGGGCTTTCAAAACTTTTACTTCTTATTTAGTTCTCAAATATTTTGTATTCTATCGCATCAGTTGCTAAAAAACAGTAAGTTTAAAGGTAAAAAAAAAAGATATATTAAGTCATCATAGTAGTTATATATTGCAGAAAAAAAATTTTATATATCGTGACTATCTTTATTTATTAAAGGTACTTAAAAAATTACAATTGACAATATAAAAAAAAAAGATCTTCACCAATCAAATTTATCCTTAATATAACCAATTAAAATGAACTTCCACTATGCTACCAAAATCTTACTTATAGCCAGCATCAACAACATAGCCAACGAGACCTAACTACCAGCACTTAGGGTTGTTAATTAAGCACTCCATTGGCTTCATTTGAATAGTAATACTCCAGAGTACTCTAGAGTATTACTATTAAAATGAAGCCAACGGAGTGCTTCATTAACAATCCTACTAGCACTAACAACGACGACGCTCCAACGACAACCAATTGCAACATAATTAATAACCTATAAAGAAAAAAATACAATACCAACTACAGCTTAATCACCCACCTAATCAGTACAAATGACAACCTACTCGACGACTCCAATGATGACTAATCAATATCAGTTTAATCAGCGACAGAACATTAGCTACAACCTAACTATTTACCAACAACAACCAATTACTAGTACTAATATGATTTTTATTCAGCAGTAGCAGCGATGACTAAACAACAAATGATTAGAACTTAGTAAAAGAACAAAATACAGCAACACGACTATGACTTAATTACTTATCAACAAAAAACTTAAATACTAGCATCAATTTATAATGACGTAGCAGTAATTACCGGCACTTACGATTGATGACACGAATACTATATTTAATACAGAAATAAAAAAAAATTTAATAAATAAATATGATTTATAACCAATTAAATAAAAAAAAATATGTAAAATGTATATATTTAAATAAAAATTAACAAAAAATATTTAAAATAAAATAATTAAAAAATTAAAAATAAATTAAATTAAAAAAAGATTGTTTAAAAAAAAATAAATATATATAAAGAAAAAAATTTAAAAAATCAAAAAAATTAAAAATATATAAAGAAAAAAATTTAAAAAAGTTTAATTAAAGTTTAAAACAAAATTAAGTTAAAAAAATAATAAATTAAATAAAAAAACATTAAAAATTTAAAAAATAATAAAAAAAAAGAAATTCAAATAAAAAAAATAAATAAAAAAGAAAAAAACATCGAAATAAATAATAATAAAACAAAAAAAAACTTGAAAAAAATAAAATAAAAAAATAAAAAAATTTAATAAATAAAAAAGAAAAAAATCGAAATAAATAAAGCAAAAAAGAAAAAAATTAAATAAAAAAACTTAAAAAAATAAAAGCAAAAAAGAAAAAAATTAATAAATAAAAAAAATTAGAATTAATCTATTTGTAACCATAGGTTACAGTAACTAGGGTCCATAACTAAGCCCAGATATAATATAGTTAGGGTTAGGGTTAGTATAATATTAAAGTTAGAGTTAGGGTTAGAGTTAGAATTGTGATTGGTTAGGTTTAGGGTTAAGGTTAAAATTAAGATTACTACAAAATCGCGAGAGGTGCATTTTTTGTTAGTAATACAACAGGGGTTACCCTAGTAAATTTTGAATTATTAACAATTTTATAAAATGCGGTTACAGTAACCACGGTTACAAATTTACTAACTCAAAAAATTAAATAAAAAAAATTAAATAAAAAAGAAAAAAATTTAAATTATTAATTAAATAAAAAAAAGTGGTTTTTTAAAAAAATTGAAAAAACTTTAAATAAAAAAAATATTAAATAAATGAAAAATAAAAAAAATAAAAAGAAGACCCTGGGTTGGATAGCGCAGTGGTTAGCGCTCCGGGATCTTATTTCAAGATCGCCGGTTCGAGTCTAGTGGATGACAAAAACAGTGTTGGAACTATGAATAGTAAGGATCTATGATGAGGCATCGAACATCTTTCTTGTTTCCGAACTTGGTACTACAGCTACAATGAGTTGCATGACATAGCCACAGAGGTCATGCGGCATCCAGAAAAGGAAAAAATCTGACAAGAAACGTTGTAAATATAAGAACCATCCACTATAAAAGGAACATTACGAACAGGAAATGAAAACAAGGATACTGACTGAATTAGAAAGCTGGGCACCTAATGACGCCATACCAGAAAGTGGCTCTCGAGGTAGATGAAAAAGGCCAACCTATATAGCAGGCTGACAGAGTATGTAGTTCTTTAAAGCTGCCTATAATCCAAGAGGTACGGGCACTGGAGTGTGGTTGGCCAGCTGGATTCAGCTGGGAAAACAGATGATTGGAGGGAGGTATAGAGTAGTTAGGCAACCCTACTGTATATGAAAACTTTTGATATAATGAGTTAATAAAAGAGTGCCAATAGCACCCTTGGGTATACTACCAAGAAAATTAAAAAAAAAATAAAAAAATAAAAAAAGTTTTAAATTAAAAATACTGTAATATAAAAAAAATTTTTAATAATAAAAAAAAATATTAAAATAAAAATAATAATAATACGACCTGAGTTATGAAATAGTAAAACCTGCTATAACCATCACATGAGAGTTTTATACAATAAAAAACAATAAAACGTGAAATTCACTATTCACATCTCAGGTTTTACCTGTTCTATAATAATAATAATAATAAAAAACAAAAAAAAATATGTATATATGCAATATAGTGGGAATAAAAAATGAGCTTTTTTTACTTTATTTATTTGTTTATTTATTTTTGTTTTTTGAAAATCGAAATAATGCTTATGTGTATACTCAATTTCAAAACAAAGGGGCAGATCAAATTATATTAAAAATACGTAAATTAAACTTTTATATATAGAATTTTGATATACAAATACACAAATTAAAAATCTAATCTTTTTAATAATTTTTTAAAAGAATACACAAATGTAAATCTACTTCATTTAATTTGTCTATGATGGCAACACATTCTCTAACCTGACCTATTTATATATATTTTGGGGTCCTACTCACCAAATGATGACCAAAGGCACAACCAAAGGCACTACCAAATGACAACCAAATGCACCACCAAACGACAACATATAAGTACATGTAAGTACCGCCAAACAACAACCAAAGGTACCACCAAACAACCACCAAAGCTACTACCAAACGACAACCAAAGGCACAACCAAAGGTACTACCAAATGACAACCAAAGGCATGACCAAAGGCACCACCAAACAACAACCAAGGCACCACCAAATGACAACATGTAAGTACACGTAAGTACTACCAAACAATAACCAAAGGCACCACCAAATGACCATCAAAGGCACCACCAAATGACAACCAAAGGCACAACCAAAGGTACTACCAAATGATGACCCAAGGTATAACCAAAGGTACCACTAAACAATGACCAAAGATATGACCAAAAGCACTACCAAATTATGACCAAAGATATAACCAAAGAACGACCAAAGGCACTACCAAAATATAGTACACATTAGTAAATATTAAACATGTGAGTACATGAAAAGCATTGCAAGAACAACAACCAAAGCACAAAAATGAAATACCCACCAAACGACAACCAAAGGCATGACCAAAAGCACTACCAAACAACGACCAAAGGTACCACCAAATGACAACATGTAAGTAAATATAAGTACCACCAAACAACAACCAAAGACACCACCAAACAACTACTAAAGGCACCACCAAATGACAACCAAAGGCATGACCAAAGGCACCACCAAACGACGACCAAAGGCATGACCAAAGGCACTATCAAATGATGACCAAAGACACGACCAAAAGCACTACCAAACAATGACCAAAAATATGACCAAAGGATAACCAAAGGCACTACCAAAACATAGTACATATTAGTAAATGTTAGTACACGTTAGTACACAAAAAGCATTGCAAGAACGACAACCAAAGCACAAAAAAAATACCACACAATAATGGTAACAAAAAGTACCAACAAACTTCAACCAAAAGCACTACCAAACTAAATCGTAAGTACATGTAAGTAGACAACCAAAGGCACTACCAAATGATGACCAAAAGTACTACCAAAGGCATTACCAAACGATGACTAAAGGCACCACCAAAACTGCAAACAACCAAAGCAAAAAGGCACTAACACCAATTTTATGTTGATCAGTTTATTTATACTCAGATAGATCACGTGAATGCAGGAAATATATAAGATATATATCTCCTGCAGGTGATGCCTATAATTTCCCTTTAAAGAATCATAGTATTTTGTATAATTTTGTTAATAAAATTATTAAAAATCTTATTTTATATAAAATTTTACTAATTGATTATAACTTATTGCACTAAGTAAACTTGTCAGCACTAAAAAATACATCAAATTGGTATATTTATTTTATTTTTCTTAAAATTTGAAAAAAAGATACTTAATTTTGAAAATTTTCATAAAAAATTCAAAATTAAGTATCTTTGGTACAAATTTTTAAAAAAATAAAATTAACTATACTAATATAATGTATTTTTTGGTGCTATACAAGTTTACTTAGAGCAAAAAGTTAGGAATAATAAAAATTTGTATAATTTATTAATTGATGATCCGGATAAGATCGGCACTATTACTATATTGGGACAATAGTAAATTTTGGGGATAAGTACAATATAAATTTTTATTATATGCTGAAATCTGAGCGGAGTCAAATGAAAAGTAATTTTTTTATTAAGTTAACGATACATGTCGATTAATTGAAAGTTGTAGAGCTCGACGAGACGCATCTAACGGTGGTTAGATCATCCAAATCGGCCCAGTGGATGGCGAGATATTATTAAGAAACGATTGGCCGACTATGTAAAATCTCTATGTAAACAATATTTGNTATTATTAAGAAACGATTGGCCGACTATGTAAAATCTCTATGTAAACAATATTTGTTTACATAGAGATTTTACATAGTCGGCTAATCGTTTCTTAATAATATCTCGTCATCCACTGGGCCGATTTGGATGATCTAACCACCGTTAGATGCGTCTCGTCGAGCTCTACAACTTTTAATTAATCGACATGTGTCGTTAACTTAATAAAAAATTACTTTTCATTTGACTCCGCTCAGATTTCAGTATATAGTTAATATCATAGGAATTTTGCCCCAATTTCTAATATAGAAATAGTGCCGATCTTATCCGGATCAGTAATTAATTAAATTATACAAATTTCCATTATTATTTAAATTTTACTAATTAAACCCAACTTTTTGCTTTAAGTAAACTTGTTTAGCAACAAAAAATATATTATATTAGCATATTTTCTTAAAATTTAAGGAAAAGATGTTTAATTTTAAAAATTTTTATTACAAATTCAAAATTAAGTGTCTTTAACACAAATTTTAAGAAAAATAAAAAATAAAATATACTAATATGATGTATTTTTGGTGGTAAACAAGTTTACTTAGAGCAAAAATTAGTTTCAATTAGTAAAATTTAGAGAATAATGAAAATTTGTATAATTTTATCAATAAATTATACAAATTTCTATTATTCTCTAAATTTACTAATTGAACCTAACTTTTGCTCTAAGTAAACTTGTTTAGCACCAAAAAATATATCATATTAGTGTATTTTATTTTTTATTTTTCTTAAAAGAGTAAATTTATTCATCGCCTCATGCAATGCTCCCTATATGTCGCTCTCCCAATCAAATTTCAAAATCAGGTATAACATTATACGATCAAAAATTTCAAAACAAATGTTCATTTTGTCAAAAATTGTTTATAACTTAAAATTGAGTATATGAAACTACTCTTAGGATTCTAACAAAAAAAATTCCTTGCAAAATTTTACTATAAAATCCTCTTCTTGCTCATACACACAAGCAATACCTCACCCTAACCCTAACCAATAAAAAAATAGGTTATTTTAATTGGTTTGATTTTACATTACACCTGATTTTATGATCTGTAGCAGGTGCGACAACATCGCACGTGCGATGTATAAATTATTTCTTCTTAAAATTTGTGTTAAAGATACTTAATTTTGAATTTTTGATAAAAGTTTTTAAAATTAAATATTTTTTCAACTTTTAAGAAAAGTAAAATAAAATATACTAATTTGATGTATTTTTGGTTCTAAACAAGTTTATTTAGTACAAGAACTTATAATCAATTAGTAAAATTTTATATAAAATAAGATTTTTAATAGTTTTATTAATAAAATTATACAAAATATTATGATTTTCTAAATTTTATTAATCAATTATACTTTCACCCTAAGCAACCTTGTTCAGTATCTAAAAATACATATATATGTATTCAAATTCAAACTAGCTTGCAAATCTTGAACTAGCCAACCAAAATTATAATTTGAGTTTAAGTTTAGTATTATAAAACTTCTATAGTAACACAAATCTATTTTGATCTTAGAATCCAGTAATCAGATTTTAATAATTATATGCTTGCTAAAATCCTCTCATTGAGAGGATCATATTTGGTAGTTAAATCATCAAATTTGATCCAGTAGATCAAAAGTTATTTAGTATTAAATATTATATTTAACTTTTTAATAATTGTAAAATCTTTTTGGCTGATTGGGGTATCAAATGGGGGTGTGGGGATAGGTGGTGGAGTGGACTCATAGTAAAAAAAATTAGCTGATTTCTGGAAGCCCACTTATAGAATTGGCATAGAAAAATTAGAGTAAGTAGTTAGAATGGTTTCAAAAAAAAAGATCCAAAATTTTTCTCTAATAGAAAGCATGACCACAATTTAATTATCTATTTGGATATGGAAATGTGCACATTGAAATAGAGATAAAGTAATACTCAGTCAGCATGGTATTTATCATGTGATCTTGATAAAGAACAAGATAGACAAGTGAAAATAAAAATATTGATAATTGCATTAAAATACTCCAACTAGAACCTGAAGATATAAAGATATGATTAAATAGATTTCATTTGATAGATTATCTAATATTAAAGAAATTGCATCATTGTACTCAACTTATTAACTAGTAAAAAAAAAAAACAAAAAAAAACAAGTAAGAAGAATTTAAAAATCTTATAAAATGAAAGTTAATTGGACTAGTTTAGTAAGACTATTTTTGACTCAATGATCCTCTTTTTTATTCTACTATATTTTTTCATAATGTTAATAAATTGATCTGAGCAAGAATAATAACCTGAAGCATGACAAAAGGTTATTATTGTAAGAATCTTCATATGTAACAAAGCTCCAAAGATAATGATTGGTGCCGTAATTCAAAATACAACTTGGTGTAATGTAATAATTATTTATTACAAAAGCTGTAAGGGCGCTGACATTTATTATCTAATATCCATTTACTATAGGGGCTTATCCTCCACCCCCAGGTAAAATCTATAAATAGAATTTTAGCCAATCAAATTTAACTAAGGTAAGATTTTTCTTGACCCACCTCTAAAATACTACCTAATAAATGTCAGCGTCCTAATTGTAATAATAATTACAACATGTCGTAATTATTACTACATGTATTAATAATTATTACATATCATAATAATTACGACATGTCATAATTATTACTACGTGTTGTAACAATATGATATATAATAATTATTACTGTATCTAGCCAATCACTGTTTCAAAGGTCATATAATGTTGCATCTATTATAGCAGATCTATGGACAGTTCTTTTAATATTAACTAAATCTACTTACTATAACCCTAACTTTAATACTAATTCTGGTTACTAAGAACTAATCATTGCTTCTGCACTAATATAGAAACCGCATAAAATTCTGCAGACAATGATAATATTTGCTAAATTCTATTGGCCAAAAAAACTTGCAACACGTAATTGTATTTTTTAATTAAAAAGTTAACTTTTGACATAACTTTGATATTAGAGTAAAGGTGAGTGTTTAAATAATATTATCAAGAGCTTAGATATAACAAAATTTTGCAAGAAATTTTTTTGCTAAGATGCAGGTAGGGATTGGAACCGCCTAAAATTTTTCTTAATCGTTTAACCGTTTAACTGTTTAACTGTTTAATTTGGTCGGCATTAAACTAATTCTGACCCACGACCAACATAATTCTGCCCGGAATTATAGAGCAATTTTTAAACAGTTAAACGGTTCCAATTCCTAGATGCAGATAGTTGGTAAGCCAAATTTTGTATTATAAATAATTTTTGAAAAAGTGTCTATTTTGTTTTTTTCATATTACACTTGATTCTGTGCTATAATTGGTTCAAAATTACATGTCAGCAGAATTTTTATGAGGTTCCCACGTATAATTGAACCAATAACCTGACCCCTATGTATAGTAATTATAATTACGATATATCGTAATAATTATAACATATCATAATTATTACAAAATGTTGTAATAATTATGACATGTAGTAATAATTACTACAATTAAGGTTTTAAAAAGTCAGTGTAAAAATATATGTTGTAACCATAATTGTTGTAATTAGCTATTTAAAGCACCATTCACTACCCAAAGATATGTTTATGGAATTACTATTTATAGTTAGGAAAAAAATATAGAAATAAATGAAATATAAAAGGTTGTAAAAGTATTATTAGAATAATAATTGCCTTTTTTTTTTGCTATCTGACTTTGGTGTGGCTCTTTTGTGGAATCCTACCTGGCCCTCCTAATTATTTACTAGAAAGTTCACAACAAATTGTTAAATAGATAAAAGTAAGTATAAAAAAAGTTAACTATATTAATATTTGTTTATTATTTTCAAAAAAAAAAAAAAAAGTAAACAAAGAAAAATTAGAAAATGAGTTTGTAAAATAGCAGAAATTAAAAATATGAGATAGAAAAGTGTGAAATGAAAAATATACTTGCTAGCTTGGAGTGAGTTTGCTTATTAACTTGCATTACAATACTTATCGATATTTAGTATAGAAATGTGTGATTTTAGCAACTCTATTTAAAATAGTGTAATTTGGTAGGTATACCTCATTATATAATGCTATTTTATTGTTTATTACTAACACAATGCACTAAAACAAATTTTAACTTTGTTATAGAAAAAAAAAGAAAAAAAAAGAAAAAGAAGAAGAAAAAGAAGAAAAAAAAAGAAAAATAGAAGAAAAAAAAAAGGAAAGAAGAAAGAAATGAAAAATGAAAAAAATTAAAAAAAAAAAGAAATAAAAAAGAGAAAAGGTAACAAAAGAGAAAAGAAATTAAAAGTGAAATAAAAAAAAAGATAAGAAAAAGAAAATATTAAAGAAAAGTAAAAGAGAAAAGTAATAAGGAAAGAAAGGAAATGTGACAAAAAAGAAAGAGAAAAAAAGGGAAGAAAAAATGGAAAAAGAGGAAAGAACTAAAAAAGAAAAAAGAATGAAAAAAACAGGTAGTAAAAAGAGAAAGAAACGAAAAGAAAAAAAAAAAGAAAAAAAAGAGAGACAAGAGAAAAGAAGACGAAAAGATGAAAGAGAAGAAAAAGAGAAAAAGAATAAAAAAAGAGAAGGAAAAGAAAAGAAAAAGGTGAAAGAAATGATTAGTAGAAAAGAGAAAAAAAGAAAAAAGAAAAGAAGAGAAGAAAGGAATGAAAAAAGAAGAAAACGAAAAAAGAAAAGAAAAAGAAAGTAAAAAAAAAATAAAAGAAAAGAAAAAAGAATAGAAAAGAAAAGAAAAAGAGAAAAGTAATAAAAAAAGAAAAGAAATGAGAAAGAAAAAGAAAAAAAAGAATGGGAAAAAAGAAAAGAATAGGAATAGAGTAAAGAATAAGAAAAAGAAAAGAATGGAAAAAACCAGATAAGAAAAAAAAAGATCTAAAAAGGAGAAAGAGAGAAAAAGAAAAAAGAAAAGAAGAAGAGACTGGGAAAGAGAAAAAAAAAAGAAAGAGAAAAAAAAAAGAAGAAAAAGAGAATAGGAAAGAAAAGAGAAAAGGAAAGAAAAGTAAAAGAGAAAAGAAAAGAAAAAACTGAAAATAAAAAAAAAGAAAATGAAGAAAAAAGAAAGGAAAAAAAATGAAAAAAAGAGGTGATTAAAGGTAAAAATGAATGTATAAGATGTAGGAAAAAAATATAAGATGCAACAGAAGAATAAAAATATAAAAAAATGAAAGTAAGTTGCTCATGAACTTGCTTGCTGACTTGTAGATAGTCTTGCTCAGCAACTTGCTTCACAATGCTTAGCTGATATTGGTAATAATATGAAAAAAAGAGTATTGTAAAGAGTTATTGTTGGGCTAGATATTGAACATGAACATTGGACCACCCATGTTCAGTCCAGTCCAATCCATTGGACCAAAAGAGGTTGGGCATTGGACATTGTATAACATTAAATCAGTATATAAACATGTGACAATTAGCCAATCAAATTATAAATTTTTGTACTATTATACTTGATTTATTATAATATACTTTTGATACAAAAATAAAATTCAAATTATTTGACACTTTAACAATTAACTATAGTTACTACTGTTTGTTTCTAAAAATAAGCTGTCTTTTTTGAACAATTTTGAAACAAAAAATTTGGGTAGCTTATTTTCATATATAATCAATTTTTTGGTCAATTCGTCAATAGTTGTTACATAGTAAAGTCTAAAATCTACTATATAAATTGATTATTAGCTTTAAGTAAACTTGTTTGGGAGACAAACTATACATATTCTAAAAGTTTCATCAAAATAGGAGTACTTTTTATTATTTGTCTTTTAATTAATTTTTGTATTCAATGAATATATTTTGTTAATAAAATTTTAATCTCTTTATTTGAACATAAAAATTAAAAGTCAATTAATAACAAGTTTGCCAATTTGTTACAAATTTTAGAGTATACATAATTTGATCATTTGAATAAGTTTACTTAAGTGACTTTAATCAATTTGCTTAGTAAAGCTTGGACTTTACTATGTTGCAACTTTGTTAATTGTGGGTAGCTTATTTTTGAGTCAAAGATGTTTTTGAGTTTTTTGACCAAAAGAGAGGGTGGCTTATTTTTGGAGATGGCTATGTTCAGCAATATACAGTATAAAAAAACTACTAATTTCTGTAATTGTAATAGAATTAGCTTAATTAATAGTAATAATAATAATTATAAAATTACTACATATATATATAGTGTTATAGAATAGGTTTTAATTTTGGTAGAAATTAGTTAAGAAATTAGAACTGAATAAGGAAACTTTGTAATAACTGTAATTAGTAATAGTGATATACAAAATTGATGCATAATGATGCTCAATAACGTTAGTAATGTCTAATGACACTTAGTGACGCTTAATAACACTTAGTGACACTTAGTGATGCTTAGTGACGCTTAATAACGCTTAGCAACGCTTAACAATGCTTAGTGACGTTTAATGACGCTTAGTGACGCTTAGCTCAATAGATATATAAACCCACCTTATTTCCCTTAGTTTTAGACAGATCCAGGAGATCCAGACATTGTATTTTATCTTTACCTTTATATTTATTATCCTCCTCTCTTATTATTAATAAACTCTTGGGATTTCTAAGGAACAGACACCTTGGAATAGCCCTCTTGTTAAATTAATAAACTGTCTATTATCTCTTGTTGTTTTATACCGAACTGCCATAGAGAAGTGTGTAGTTTCTTACAGACATAAAAGAAACTATACTTCCCTCTTGCACACTACTTCACGCCCAAGTAAGGGATCTCAGGAGCCGTGTGATTGTTACTTTATCGGAATTAAGAAGAAGGCTCCCGGTACTGTAACATTTGGTGCCTTCTGGCGGAAATATTAAAAATAATTGGAAACATTTAAAAACAGTTAGAGGTTATTTCCATTATGGTATTCTTCTTTAGGAACAGGATATCCAAAGGATATTATTTTTGGAAAAAGTGACAATATAAAAGATTCTCAAAACAAAAGCAACAACAAGAGAAACAACAACTTTACCAACAATGGAATGGAATAGTGAAGTCAGTTTCAGCTCT